>BOPN01003836.1:62500-70000 GCA_017312705.2 Penaeus japonicus | reverse complement strand
AGAGAAAAACAATTGGCCAAGAATTTATGATCAGCCAGGGAAAACACGACTGGCTTTGCACTACGGATCTTCGTTGTGTGGTGGCAGAGAGCACCGTATCACTGGGTCGGTTAGATAAATAAGCTCCCTCAAACAAAAAGGTTCCCTGCAAGAACTGAGAGTAAGTAATATAATATTTATGGCAGCGTGTTGCAAAAAAGCGCGGATAAAGCCAGAGCTTTTGACGGCGAGGGAGGGTGGGAAGAGAGGCTTGTGTGTACTTCTCATCATTCGCCATAATGACCTCGTGTTTATCTTTTTCAATGGAAGGGAATTTGTTTTATGTTTTCGATGTACTGGCGGATGAGCACACGCTGTAATGGTGGTATTTTCGATTCTCAAATGCAGTTAGGACATGCACCGCAACAGCATGAACGAGAGTTATGAAGACTCCTTTCACGGGGATGTTTAGCGTTTCAGGATGCAAGACTTGTCTTTGTACAGAAAACTGAATTTTGAGAATATATGCCAAAACCGAGCGTATTCAAATAAGTTCCCCTCCCCGGCAAGCACAGAAATGAAGTCCCGTAGCCCACAAACATAATATTTCCCCTCAAATATAAGTTAAGCGAGGTACCCCCACACGACACAGTCACGAACACACACCTCGGCTAGAACAACACTACCCCTCGCGGCTGCTGGCGTGGTACTGAAGCTGTGGCACCGCGCGACTTGTTATATAGCTCCCACCTTGCAGCTGTTCCCCTTGCCAGTCCCCTCGTGCCCTCTCCCCCTTTAACCCTTGCTCTTTCCCCTCACCCTCACCCCCCCCTGTCTTATCCCCTCAGCCACTATGCCCAAGCTTTTCCTTGAAACTAGAAAATCAATTCTTAAGAAAGATATTCATTTTGTAACACTATTTGGACGGGAAAGTTTGTTAGGTGGTACGCAGCCCTTCCCGTACTTCTCCACCCTGATACTTCATGTCCGCGCTCTCTTACAACACAATAATGGTTCTAATCCCGAAGGATTTCATTACCTCACACAAGCAATACCAATTATTTCAAGACCGCGAAAGCAACTCTTCAATCTGCTACTGTCAGAGCATTTTCTTCCTCTGACACGGGAGTACCACCGTGACAGGGTATTCCCAAACTGCGTCGTGATACCTAGGGTACCACCACGGCAGGGTCAACGTCTAACCAAAGTTATTCCCAAACTCCGTCGTGATTCCTGGACTTACCACCGTTGCTGGCAAGGTCGACGTCTGACCCAAGTTGTGACAAACTGCTTCATGGTACCTGCTCGGCCCCCTTGCCTCGCGTCCCCATGACAGCGAAAACACCAACAAATTTCAACGAGAGCTTTTTCCCCCTTGGCAAACCTGCATAAACACAGGGTTAAGGTCTTACCGGATTGACGTAACAGGAGGTAATGACACGGTTTCATTCATCGAGTGTTTTTCTACGTGGGTTGGCGCAAGGCCCGTAGTATGGGGGGATGGAGGAGGAGGAAAACATACATGAGAAGATAGAAATTCAAAGATGAGGAACAAGTGGGAGGGAAGAGAGAGAAGGAAGGGGTGGGAGGCGAGGAAAGGGATAGAGAGAGAGACAAGAAATGAGGCAAATGATTATGCATCTATAAAACTATGCATGCGATGAAGATTCCTACCCTGGTTCTCATTAGGACCAAAATAGTACTCTCTCTCTCTCTCAACGCCACAGAACCAGATAAGAGAAGCTAATAGACATCGTTGCCAAATAACTCCCCAAGAGGTGAACATCCTGTAGTGTGAGCCGCCTTGTCTGGTAACAAAGAGGTACGCCTTGTTGAAAGCCAACAAAGTGTCCATCTTTACAGTGTTAAGTAGAATGAACTGTTCAACAATAAGGCGATTATTCAAAAGATCTTTTTTTGTTGCTAGGTGCGAGTGCGTACGGGCACGCACGCACGCACGCACACTCCGCTCCATTTCGTCTCTCTTGCTCACAGAGATATTAACGGACACATACTTCAGATGACGTAGTTCATGAGCCATAAAAATACAATATCAATTTCAGACACAAGTGGATACTCAATTCATATTTAATAGATGAAATTATAAGCACGACTAAGCTTGTGAAAAAGCCATGGAGAGCCGAGCCGTAATCTAATTAACTTGACGCCGCCTAACAATTCGTCTCATATTTTTTGATTCACAAACAAGACAAGCAAACACAAGTAAAACCAATCCGAATTCCCATTAAGTCATAATTACGACAAAACCCATCGAAGATCACCAATAGGAAAAGAAATAAGATTCATTACTTTTTCTGAGCCTTCCCTTCCCTTTCTTTCTTCCCTCCGTTACTCGCCCTCCCTTCCTTTCTTCGCTGCCTTACTTTCGCCTTTCCTTCTTCCGTTACTTTCCTCTCCTCCCCTTCCCTCTCTTTCCCCTTTCCTCCTTTCGTTTCCTTCTCTTCCCCCTCCATCCCTCCCTTCCCCCTTCCCTCTCTTTCTCCTCCCCCCCTCTCATCCTTCCCTTCCCCCTTCTTTCTCTTTCTCCTCCATCCCTCCCTTCCCCCTTCCCTCTCTTTCTCCTCCCCCCCCCTCCCATCCCCCTTCCTTCTCATTTCGTCCTCCTTCCCCTTCCCCCTTCTCTTTCTCTTTTTTCCCCTTCCCCCTCCTTCCTCCCCCCCCTCCCATCCCCCTTCCTTCTCATTTCGTCCTCCTTCCCCTTCCTCCCCCCCTTCCCCCTCCTTATCTCCCCCCCCCCAAACCAGGCCAGCACCGCCCTCGCACTTCCGACGTGGCCCGCCGCCTTACAAGGAGCGCGGGCGGCACTCGGGCTCCCGCGCTTGCAGGATCCGTGACGCCCATGTGATGCAACCGCGCGAGATGAGGAGGCGTTGTGAGGGGGGAGGGGAGAGAGTGGGGAGGAGGAGGAAGGAGGGACGGAGGAGGAAGGAGGGGGGGAAAGGAGGAAGGAGGGGGGGAAAGGAGGAAGGAGGGGGGAAAGGAGGAAGGAGGGGGGGGGGAGGAAGAAGGAGGGGGGGAGGAAGGAGGGGGGCAAAGGAGGAAGGAGAGGGGAAAGGAGGAAGGAGGGGAGAGGAGGGGGGGGGGGGGGGGGGGGGGGAGGGGGGGGGGGGGGGGGGAAGAGGAAGAAGAGGAGGAGGGAAGGAGGAGAGGGAGGTGGAGGAAGCGAATAATAAGAAAAAGAAGAAATAGAAGGAGGAGAGGATGTATTCGATGCATTCCTGAGAGGGCGCGAGTCGGCCAGGGACAGTGGCGCCACAGAAGGTGAGAAGAGGAGAGGGAAGGAGGGAGAAGAGAAGGGAAGCGGGGGAGAAGAGAACAAGTGGGAAAGTGGAGGGAAATAGAGAGAGGGGAGAAAGGAGAGAGAGGGAGAAAGGGAGGGTAAGAGGGAGAAAGGGAGGGTAAGAGGGAGAAAGGGAGGGTAAGAGGGAGAAAGGGAGGGTAAGAGGAGAGAATAGGAGGAACAGGGAAGTAGAGGGAAAATGAGAAAGAAAGGGTGAGAGTAGAGATAAAAAAAAGTATAAACGAACGGCAGGCATGAATCACAAAATAATCAATAAAACAAATTAGAAAAAAAGGGTGAAAACAGGAGATAAGACACGAAAAAGAAATCCCACCAGAAATATTTCCGAAGAAGCTCGCGAGTTCGTTCGCAGTCAAGCTCCCTGACTCACCCCCCTTCACGCTGTCTCTCAGCTGATGGCAAAAGAACAGGTGGTGTTTAATTTGTATTTTTTTCATATCTGTTTGTCTCCTTCCTTGTAAGTACGACCCGCATGATAGCTGCATGATGGACGACCCGAGTGCTGAGTCTGACACACCGCGCTATTGCCGAGGAACAGATGCACGTTTTTTTTTTTTTTTTTTTTTTTTCAGTCATTCTTCTTCTTCTGACAACACCTGCGGTCGCCACGGAGGCGTTGCCATGCGCTGGGCCTCCGAGGGTGACTGGTGGACTCCAGGGAGGCAACATGAGATGGGGAAGCACTGTCATTTGGGGCTTTTGGAAGCTCTCATGTCGATGTTGGACATGATGAGACCGAATGAACCGGGTGAGTGCCATGCAACGAACCTGGTTGGTGTCATGCGATGGACATGACGAATGCCATGCAACATGCTGATATCTAGAAGGGATGTGGCACTGCGGATGTGTGACATTGTTGACGAAGCGGCATTATCACAGTCGTGACAATGATCTCTCTGAGTGCCATACGACATCACAAGTGCCGCTACGTGCCGCTAGGTGCCGCAGGGTGCCACGACCCGCGACCTCGTACCTGGATGCCTCGACTCTCTTGTTATTTGCATGTCTGTCTTTTTGCCGAGTCTGGACTTCCTGAGGCGGGGAATTTCTAGTGGAGTAGTAGTGGTAGTAGTAGCAGTAATAGTAGTAGTAGTAGTAGTGGTGGTATTAGTAGTAATAGTAATAGTAGTAGTAGTAGTAGTGGTGGTAGTAGTAATAGTAATAGTAGTAGTAGTAGTAATAGTAATAGTAGTAGTAGTAATAGTAGCAGTAGCAAAAGAAGAAGCAGAAGAAGTAGAATTGGAGTAATAGTCGTAGTGGTAGCAGAAGTAGTAGTAGCGGGAGCTATAGCAGTGACAGTATCAGTATCAGTTGCAACAATAATAAAAATAAGCACCACCACCAACAAAAAAACTAAAACAATACCAAAAATCTCAAAATTTTCCCTTCCTTCATCCCAGACTTTAATCTCACATCTCACTGAACAATCAAAAGAATTCTCCTAATAGTCTAAACACATGTTACTCTGAATCCAAAATGCAGCTTCCGGCCCGGCCCGGCGTGTCGTGGCGGAACAAACAACCTCGAGTCTTTTTAAGTACGACAAAGAACAAAAGCCAGTCACCCGATCTCCCTCCCAAAGAAGTATAAATAGTGACAAGTGTATCGAGTCGGGTCGGGTCGCTCGTGGGGTCGCTTCGCTTCGCTTCCTTTTTAACCTTGAAATAAGAGGGAGGAGCGAACCGGGATACTTTTTTTTCTCTTATCTGCACGGCGGGAGATAAAGTCAAAAAAGAGAGAAATGCGAGGAGAGAAAACACAATAGAGAGAGAAATGCGAGGAGAGAAAACACAATAGAGAGAGAAATGCGAGGAGAGGAAACTTTAGAAATTCGCCGAATGAATCACCGGGCACAGCTCGTCGGAGATTTATCACACACGATACTTTGAGCTCACGAGGAATTTTGAGCAATAAATTCAGGTGTAGTAGCGGCGGGAAGATCACGCCAAGGACGTAAGAAGAGCAGTGGCGATAGCATCACTAGGGGCTACACAGTGCCAGAGGCCCTCGCTCCCTCCCCCAGTCATAAACAGAGAAAAAAGAGAAAAAAGAAAAAGAAAAAGAAAAAGAAAAATTAAAAGAAAAAAGAAAAAGAAAAAGAAAGAAAAACAGTAAAAAGAGAAAAAAGAAAAAGAGAAAGAAAAAGAAAAAGAAAAAGAAAAAAAGAAAGAAAAAAAGAAGAAAAAAAACACGTGCCACCAAAGAAGGCAACCCGGGAGGGCCAAAAAGGATACATAAAATAGACAAATTCCCTTCCGTACGTAGCGACACGCCCCTTAAAAACCACTCTGTGTGTCACACCATTCGTCATGTTCTTCGTCGGGTCTGTCGCCTCACGCCCTTAAGAATGGGTCACGCCCACAACGACACCCGGACGGAACGCTGTCGTCGCCGTCGTGTTGCAATCCGTTCATTAAGGGCGGCGGTTTAGATCGCTCCTCTCTGAACACCCGCCTCAAGCCCGCCCGCACCTGCACAAACACCCAACTTTCGCCGGTTCTCTATCGGCTGCCATCATGAGCACACACACACACACACAGACATAGAAACACACAAACAAATTGGAACACACACACACACACACACACACACACACACACACACACACACACACACACACACACACGCACAATACTTCTGAGAAAGTGCTGGCTATAAGATTAGCAGGTGCAATCACCGGTGAGGGTTGAGTACAGATGTGGGTACGGTACAGTCGTGGGTACAATCAGGCTGTGGGTGAGCTCAGTATGTTCACCTCAAAAGAAATGTTAAATTCAGAATGTACCTGTGCATGACATAATGAGTATAACGTGAAAAGTGGTTAAAACAAAATACGTAATGTCGAAATATCAAGTTTTAAGTACGAGTTTGGGCTTAAGTTAGGTTATGTTGTGTTGTGTTATGTTAGCATAGAGTAGGATAGGAACCTCAGGAACATGATTTAGGAACCTTACCAGAGAAAAAAAAAACATTGATTTTACAATAAATGTCAATCTCAATGGAGGATACGTAAGGACGTGTCAGAAAGAAGTCATAGAAGGGGAAAGGGAATTCAATTGAAAAAAAAAGAGAAAGAATAAAAAAAAAGAAAAAAAAAGGTTAGAGTGCAAAGTATATATATATATATAAATATATATCCTCGCGGCAAAAAATAAACAAAAATCCATATATGATAATGTAAACGAAAAACGACAAAAGCAAATAATACAAGTATAACTTACAAGACACAAAAAAGCAATTCACAAATAAAAAAAGGAATATAAACCCTCAAACTATATACAATCAAAACTGAAGAGAACCACAGATACAAAGCTCCTCTCTCGCTCACCTGTATACAAGCCAACCAATAAAGAGAAATGTGTCGCCATCAAAAGCCAACACAATAAAAGTTCATCCTCGGGGCGACGCGTCCATCCCATCCCGCCCATCAGAACGAAATGAAAAGGCTCGATCTCTGAGTGCAGCGATACAGGCGACAATCAGAGTCACATCAGCTGTGTCATTATGGCGGCCGACCCGCTGGACTCGAGGCTTCGGGGCTTCGACAGTTGTTCTGTAATTACGCGAGTTGTTCACCTTAGAATGCCCTTTTTCATATTTTTTTATTTATTTTACTTGGTTTTATATATTTTTGTTATGTTTTGGATGTGTTAATGCGTGTGCGTTTAGTTCTAGCAGTTTCGTAAAACATGAAGATTTTCGGTGATCAGTCAGTGTTGCCAAATACGAACGACACAGACGAATGATGAACAAGTTTAACTAAAACGATGCTCATCAACCACATAAACTTCTAGCCGGCTGAAGAGATATGACCTACATGCACTGAACAGATCACAGGCTGCTTGAACAACCGAGATCATGTTTCCTCGCGCCTTGCTTTCGGAACCTCAGTCGCCAATCGCAAACAAATGACTATCGCCTCTCGCCTGGCACGTTAATTAGCCACCACATGTCTGTCGCGCATTCTTCTTCATTCAGATCTACTACTACGAATATTTGACCGCAGCGGGTATTAGCGAGAGTCTGTCGAAATCTCTGCCTTTTGTATCACTAATTCTTTTTTTTTTAATCAGTAAGTTTAATCAAAGTCATGGGGTTTTGTGTCGGCAGCATCTGTACCGCCTGGACGTTTCGACAGGAAACTGCTGCATCATGATACCATCTTCACTAAAGGAGTTTTCTATCGGAGAATCTTGCTG
>BOPN01003836.1:37500-50000 GCA_017312705.2 Penaeus japonicus | reverse complement strand
TTACATGTTGATCGAGAGCGGCCTACCTCTTAAAACTGACGTTGGGGAAACTGGCATATTTTTTTTTCCTCAAAACATAAAACAAGAGTCCTTTCTGCCGTTTGGTTATATCACACACACACACACACACACACACACACACACACACACACATATATATATATATATATATATTTCTCTCTCTCTCTCTTTTTAGGGAGGGGGAGGGGGGGTTAAAGCTGCATTAATATCAACACACACGTTGCGATTATGTGGTATGGCATATCGCAAAAGGCTTTTGTGTCGAGGTCCAAATTCTGGCCATCCCTGCCCTAACGCATTCTTCAGTAAGGAGCTCAAGGCCTAAAACAGGTTCATTGGAAACTCGAAGAGCCACGGAGCACAATAATTCCTATTTCCTTGATAATAGACAAAGACCCGAATGACCTCAACAAAACGTCCTTCGAAAGATCACATGACCTCAACAAGTCCTTCGAAAGACCCCATGACCTAAACAAATTCTTCGAAAGGCCTCATGACCTCAACAAGTCCTTTCAAAAACTCCGTGGTCCTAAATATTCCCTCAGAAGACCCCATGGCCCCAGCAGGTCCTTCGAAAAAACAAAAAACAAAAAAACAGGACCCCAACGTCCTTCGAAAGACTCCATGACCCCAACACGTCCTTCGAAGGACCCCATGACCCAAACACATCTTTCTACAGACCCCCTCATATGACCCCCGACCCCCCGTCCTCTTGCTCGCCTATCACCCCACATCCTGTCCTGCCATGAGGAGCCACTGTCCACTTTATGGCTTTGTTTTGCCACATGGGAAGCTGATCCGCGACCTTGTGGCTTGCGTCGTGGGCACATGGCTGTTCATGACATGCAGCATGGCTTAGGATTGCAGCATTTGATCAATGGACATGATCAGAGCCGAACGGAGCAATATCTAGTTGTTGCATCATCATTTGTTCTTATGCATAAATATATAAGCACACCCCTCCATTATTTACTGCATATTGTCATGATGCATAAAGTAGTATACATGCACAAACAGATGTATTAAAATCACTACGAAAAGTAAACAAATGACTCATTATCATTACCGGCCCCTCTCATGATGACCAGCCCGGCTAGCTCAGTCGGTAGAGCACGAGACTCTTAATCTCGGGGTCGTGGGTTCGAGCCCCACGTTGGGCGATTATTTTTTTTATATCATTCTTAAGTATATTTGTTGCAGTCGATTTTAACATAAACTTCTCGATTTATAATTCGTTAGCACTGTCTTAATGCAAGGTACATCAGTGGTTTGTATCTGCATGTGAATAAACTGCATATGTTTTATCAGTATGCAAAGAAACTTTTATCAACAATGATAAAACAAAATCATTAATTCAACTTCCTTATAAACTGCATAAACATCATATGCAATAAAATATAAAATAAAAAAAATAAAAATAAAAATAAAAATATATATACATATGCATATGCATATACATATACATGTAAATGTACATATACATATGAACTGCGAAAACTTATTTAGAAATTGCTTAATCTCAAATAGTGAACTTAGTGGAGTTTTTTCTCTTTTCTTTTCTTTTATCTCTTATTCACTTTGTCTCTATCCCCCCTCTTTCCTTCCCTCAATTTCCCTCTTCCTTTCACTTCCGCACGCACTCACACTCACCCCCCCCCCCCACACACACATTAACTTACACATGCATACATACACACACTAACTTACACATGCATACATATACTCTCTCCTACTCGCATATGCTAACACTCTCACTTCTACTTACACACGCACATACTCTCTCTCCCTCTCGCTTGCACACACGAAGTCACGCCCTCCCCCCCCCCCCCCCAAACTGCGCATTACTCCGCAAGACGATTATTAAACAAAGAAAGCGAAACAGACAAGCCAACGATAACAAGAAGCAGGAAGCGGAGAGATACATACATATGTACACAGGCGCGCGTGCATGTTGAACACACCATACGTCTGCTCGGAGAGTTTTACTGCTGTTGACACAACTTTGGCCACAATTGGGTCAAAGGGAAATCCTTCCCCACATCCCATGGTCGTCCTGCCCTCGCTCACGTGACGTCATGGCGAGGGGAAAGGATGGGTAGGGCTATGTCCCCTCAAGAGCCTTTCCTTCCTCCTTTCCCTCTCTTCTCTTTACTTCCTTCCTCCCTTCCTCTTCTAAGAATATCATTCGCTCAATTCTGCATCTTACTTTTTTTTTTTTTTAATCATTTCGTCTTTTCCTTCTCTTTCCCTCCCTTTCTTATTTCCCTTCCCGAACGCATTCCTACTCTCCATTCTCTCTCTATCCCTCCATTTCCCTTACTTCCCTCTTTGTTGTTTTATTTTAATCTATCCTTCCCTTCTCTCCTTCAACTTTCCCTTTCTCCTCAGTTCGCGTCAGATGTCATTTCCTTCCGCAGCTGTCAAGTGTGTCCTTTCGCTCCCTTTCTCTCTCTCCCTCAAACTGCGTCACCCTCCCCTCTCGCTTGCATCGTCATCATCATCATCATCCTTGCCTCACATTCCTTATCCTCCGTCCCTTTTGCGTCGGGGAACACACTTCTCTCACTTCTTGAACTTAATTTCCCAATCACTCATGATTATATACATGTCCCAATCACTCATGATTGTTCGCATGTCCCAATCACTCATGACTGTATGCATGTCCCAATCACTCATGACTGTACGCATGTCCCAATCACTCATGACTGTATGCATGTCCCAATCACTCATGATTGTATGCATGTCCCAATCACTCATGACTGCATGCATGTCCCAATCACTCATGACTGCATGCATGTCCCAATCACTCATGATTGTACGCATGTCCCAATCACTCATGACTGCATGCATGTCCCAATCACTCATGACTGTACGCATGTCCTAATCAATCATGATTGTACACATGTCATAATCACTCATGGTTCTCCGCATGTCCCACTCACTCGCGAGTATGCATTTAACAGCACTCCCACTCCTCTAACCCCACACTCGCCCTTTCCCTCTATTCGTGCAGGCCCATATGCTTCGCGGGAGGCCATCTTGCCTTTGCATTCCTCTGGGCCTCACAATCGCCATTTCCACATGTCACTCAAATTTCATTCCCAATTACCCTCATGACTTTGACCCGGCGGGAAGAACCAAGGCAGCGCGTGCACGGTCTCGGTTCTCGGTTCCCTATCCCCAAGGATCTCACACGAGATGACACATTCCTAAGTGTGTTTTATGTTCATTCTTTAACCTTGCTAATGATTCACTAAAGTCATCATAATTCTCCCTGAAATGTTTTGGCTGAGGAAGTTACTCGTGAATCAAGGCAGGATGGAGTCACACACATCTAGCGTTGTGTACATGCGCGCGTGCATGTGTGCGTGAAACTAAAAGTATCATGCATCTTCATGATCTGCCTTTCATATCCCTGACCCATCTCTCTCACGGCCTCATGACCCATACCACATGTGATCGCGGGTGCAATGGCGTCATGCACGTCTAGGCCTCCTCTTTCTCTTCCTCCTTTCGGTTAATCTGTCTTTCTCTTCTCTTCTCTTCTCTTGTTTCTGCGATTCTCTCTCTCTTTATCACAAAACTTCTCTTGATTTGATGATCTGTTCTTTACTTGTTTTCTCAATAACGTGGCTTTATTTCATAATCTTCTTTTCTCTACGTTCCTTTCCCTTTCTCTTTTCCTTATTCTCACATTTTCTCTTTATCATTTCTTACCCTCTCCCCCCTCTTTATTCTCGCTTCTCCTACTTTCTGATTCCTTCCTTCCATTTCCCGTCCCCTTCTATGCCTCTTCCTTACCCTCTCTACCTGTTTTTCTATTCTCGTCTTCCTTCCCATCTCTTTCTCTGTCACTTCCTTTTTCCTTTTGTCTTTTTCCCTTTCCCATTCCCCCTCCAGCTCCTCTCTTCCTTTTATCCTTCCCTTTCTCTCTTCCCTTCCTTTTTAGATACCACTTCCGTCCCTCTCTCCCTCCCCTCCTGCCTCCTCTTCCTCCTCATTTCCCTTCTCTCTCCTCCCCTGTCCTTTCCTCCAGCCCCCTATCCATCCCCTGTCGCCCCCATCCACTCCCTGCGGCCCCCCATCCACCTCAACCTTGACCTAGTTTCAACGGCCATAACCTAACGCGGCGACACAGCCTCGCGGAACAAATGTGGTGGTAATACCCCGTCGACTGACCTCATCGCCGCGTTTATGGTCGGGTTAATGCCGGTCAGCCTTGTTCGGTGCCATCCACTGACCCCCCCCCCTCCCCCTTTTAGTGCCTGTATGGGAGGCGTCGACAGGTGCCGCCCCTTTGGCATTCCTGGCTGTGGCATTTCTCCGCTTGTTTTTATTTTTTTTGGTCGGTTTTGTATCGAGATTGTTTTTCTTTTTCGACGGAGGGTGAGTGTCTGTGATTACGTCTGACGCTGGGCGGAGTGGAGGGTGTTAAGGGGGGGGGGGAGGGGGGGGGGTGAAGAGGTGACTAGTGAGGGGGATATGGGGGGAGGAGGGGGTCAAAATGTAGGTCAAGTGGTTGACCATGGGTGATTTTCGTCAACAATTTTCTATTTCCGTTATTGATGGAGAGAAGGATGGAAGGAAAGAGGGAGGGAGGCACGGAGGGAGGGAAGAAGGAAGGGAGAGAGGGAAGAAAGAAGAAAGAGGAAGGAAGGAAGAAAGGAAGGAAAGAGGGAGGGACGGAAGAAACGAAGGAAAGAAAGAGGGAGGGGAGGAAGAAAGAAGGGATGGACGGGAGGAAGAGAAAATGAAAAAATAAGAAAAAAGAGAAATCTCAAAAGAAGCAAAGAGAGGGACTTGGGACTGCATGAACAGAAGCATGAAGAGAGGCGCACATGACCAAAGTCATGAAGGGAAACGCAAAGGACTAAAAGCAGAGGACAGGTAAAGATTGAAACCATACGTATTTAGGGGAAGACGTAAACCCATGGGTATCTATGGGTAGGAATGAAATCATGGGTATCTAGGACCATAATTGAAACCATGGGCATATAAGGGAAGGCATGAAATCATGGGTATTTTGGGGCAGGAACAAAGCCCTGTGGGTGAATAATTCCCAGCACCTCGACACAGGGCATTGCGTTTGAGCGTGAAGGAGCGAAGGCTGTAGGCGACAGATTGTAGGGTGGGGAAGGGGGTGTGGTAGGTGGGGGGGGGGGGGGGGTATGATAGCAAGCAGGGTCCGAAAAGGTCAATGAGTATCCAAAAGGGTCACGCAAAATTCATCCCCCTGTGGCAAAAAAAAAGAAAAGAAAAAAAAATCAAGGATAAATGCCGAGTTAATTACAGCGTTAACATCAACCAATCTCTCATCGTTATACTAGTCTACACTTATGTCCAAAAGACAGAAAGATAACAAAAATAAAGATAAATATATAAACATACATCTTTACCAAAAAAAAGAAAAAAAAACTATAATCATTATCATCACAAATGTCGTTTTTCGAACTGCATACACATCTTTAAAAAATATTGTTACAAGGAGGAAGAGATATATAAAAAAAATACCTACGATTATTAGAATCAAATATTTTTCTTCGAACTGAAAACACATTCTAAAAAAAAAATATTGTTACAAGGAAGAAGGCATATATAAAAAAACACACGCAATTATTAGAATCACAATTTTTTTATTCGAAGCTGCATACACAATCTCAAAATTATTGTTATAAGAAGGCAAAGAGAGAGAGAAAAAAAATCAAGAGTTGACTGCCCAGCCAAGCACCGGCAGCAGGTTCCAGCAGCACGGGGCTCCTGTCTAACTGTCGAGTTTAATGACCTTTCTTACATCTCGCCGCATTTATTGGAAAAGTGAGAGAAACGTGAATAGAGTAGAAACAAGAAGAGAAAGGAGTGATTAAAGAGAAGATTAAAGATCTAGAGCATATCGTGTCTACACAGCAATGGCGAATGGGATGTTGGACATGTAAGAGAAACGTGAAATAAGCAGACAACAGAGAGGAAAAGAATAAAAGGGAATAAGCAAGAGCGAGAAAAAAAACAGTCAGATTCACCTCTAATCGTATCTATATAACAAAAGCGAATCGAAACAGAGATCGCAGATGACACACCATCCGAGCATAAATCAAACAAACAAAAGGCACATAAAAAAAACACACAAAAAAACAGAAAACGAATCCGCCTCGAAAACAAACATGGCGGTTGAGCGGAATCAAATTGCCTGTGTCACACAAGACTTTAATATAATACTCGAGTCCTCGTTATCCTCCACAAACAGCATCCGAGTGTATTGCATTTCTTATAACTACAATGTTAGCTGTCATAAGAATGTTTGACTGCGTTTCTTATCTATGCATATGCTCTCTCCATCACTCTTGCATCGTCAAACATGTGTCCGGCCTGCACCACGGTCTGCAACACGCTCAACAATGACCCTTGCAGACTCGGCTGTGATAAGGCCAAGTGGCGAAGGAGTACCTCGGGTGGATCTCAAGGCGCCAAGTTTACCTTCTTCCTGCAGGTCAATCCGACTCGTGTTTTCAACTTGGGAAAGCGTGGCGTGGTCTTCATGAACAAGCGCATTCGTCTCTTGTCACTTATGCCCTTGTTCTCTCTTCATCATGTGCTCTTTCTTGCACTTTCTTTTCTTTTCCTTCATCTACATACATGCAGACCGGCGAGAGTAAGAGGTGTGCACATTTTCCTACACCTACCGCAAGCGCACGTACAAGCGGAAAACATGCACATGCACGTACATTGCACACCAACACCCCCGACACAGATGTACACCCACACATACACCCCCCTCCCCCTAACACATACACACACACATACATACATACATACACACACACACACACACACACACACACACACACACACACACACACACACACACACACACACACACACACACACACACACACACACACACACACACACACACACACGCGCGCGCGCACACACACACACGCACCCCCTCCCCCCCCGCCCCCAACACACACACGTGGCCTGGTTGTGAGCGTATCATCAACCTTATCATCGCACAGATCTTTCATTAGAGCCACGGCATCGCAAGGAACGGGTTTTATAATGGCTCCTGCGTCGGGGCTACAGATTCCTGCCATACTCTCTTTTTGTGTGGCGACCCCGCATCGTGTGGAGGTGGGGCGGTGATGCTGCTATGGTGGTAGTGGTGGTTGGTGGGTGGTAGTGGTGGTTGGTAGGAGGTTGTGGTGTGGTGGGTGGTAGTACTGTTGTGTGGTAGTGGTGTGGTGGGTGGTAGTGGTCTGGTGGTAGCGGTGGCGACGGTGTCGTATCGGCGTATTGTTGGTAGTGGCGATCTTGTGGTAGTGGCGTGTCGGTGGCACAAAGAGTGATGGTGGTGGCGACGGTGTACTTGAGTTGTGGTGGTAGTGGTAGGGAGGTACCGGTAGGGAAACGGACAGTGCGATAGTGACGTAATGGTTGTGGTGTAGTAGTTGTAGTGTGGTAGTGGTGGCGTCGGTGCTATAATAGTGTAGCGGTAGTGGTCAAGAGGTGATAACGATGTGACATTGCCATGGACGTCGCGGTAGTGGCAGAGATGTGGTATCAGCATAGTGGTACCTCGATGGTACCGAAGATATGGTGGACGAGAATTGAGTGCTAGTAACGTCGAGCCTAAAGAAAGTAACAGTCATTACTCTCAAACTATCTGCACGCCCCGCCATTGTGTGGAAATCACCAACATGTCATTTGATAGAACATACTATAATATAATATACAATTTAAATCAAGGCGCCGATACCCACTATCATATATCTTATTCCACGTACCTCCCCCCCATCCCCCTCCCCCTCCCACCCTACCAAAAGCAGACGTACCGGTGTGGGCAAAGGACAAGTCATTAGCTTAAAAATCAAGCACGTAATTAAATCTTTCTTTCCTATGCCCTTCGCTCGGTTCGCGGACTAATGAACCAAGTCGAACCGGGATAGCAGCGTTTTTTTGTTTTTGTTTTGCATGTTCTACCGTTATCTATCAAGGTTCGGGGAAGGGGGGAGAAGGGGTGGGAGAAGGGGTAGGGGATAGGGGGAGAAGGGGTAGGGGAGGGGGGGAGAAGGGGTGGGGGAAGGGGTGGGAAAGGGGTGGGGCGAGGTTAAGTAGGTCATACTTAGGAAAATAAGTGTATGTATGTGTTTTTTTGTGTGTGTGAGAGAGAGAGAGAGAGAGAGAGAGAGAGAGAGAGAGAGAGAGAGAGAGAGAGAGAGAGAGAGAGAGAGAGAGAGAGAGAGAGAGAGAGAGAGAGAGAGAGAGGGGGGGGGGGAGAGAGAGAGAGAGAGAGAGAGAGAGAGAGAGAGAGAGAGAGAGAGAGAGAGAGAGAGAGAGAGAGAGAGAGAGAGAGAGAGAGAGAGAGAGAGAGAGAGAGAGGGGGGGAGAGAGAGAGAGAGAGAGAGAGAGAGAGAGAGAGAGAGAGAGAGAGAGAGAGAGAGAGAGAGAGAAAGAGAGAAAGAGAGAAAGAGACAAAGAGAGAAAGATAAAGAAAAAGAGAGAGAAACATATAGAGAGAAACAGTCAAAGAAAATGAGAGAATATCAAAGAAAGAGGGGGTGGGGGAGACGTGAAGAACGTGTGCCTGTCCCAGTGTCCCTGCGAGTGGCTCTGACCACTCTGACCCCCCACCTCCACCCCACCCCACCCACCCCCACAATTAGGCCAAAGGGAAAAGGACAAATGCCAAGGAGCGATTCAACAACAGACCCCCAGCGGCGAGACCGAGTGCGTCTTCTGGGAAACAGTTGTTAACCCGAAGAAGGCGTGTGTGTGTGTATGTGGACATCCATTTAGCGTAATTCCACAAACTCTTCTTCGCAACCACTACAACTAATGTTACGATTGAGGATGTCCACTCACGCGAATATTATCATCTTTTTTAATATATATATAAAAATATTATAGATTTTTTTTTTTTTTTTTTTTTTTTTTTTTACTCTTTCTTAAACTACGTCTCTTATTATCCCATTGTCACCGAGGACCTAACCTAAAATCCCGCGACACGCCAAATTTGCTCCCGACTTTGATACAATTTATAAATCAGGAGAAAAAAAAAAAAAAAAAAAAAGTATATATGCACATTGGCTTGTAAGGTCGCAGCCAACGCATGTCCAGCACTCGCCTCCTCGCACCGAATTTATGAGGAGAATTTCTCTAAGTTTAGCTAAGTTCGTATGTTCACGACGACGACCAGCGCCGCGAGGGTGTTTCGTATCTGTCGCGCGCCGAATTAGTCGCGTTTTTTTTTTTTTTAATACTTAGGACTTCGCTTGTGGGTTCATTAAAGAAAAAAAAAAATTAAAAAAAATAAAAATAAAAAATATCTCCGAAGAATAAGTGGCAGATTTGAAGAAAAATAAAGAAAAAAGCGAACGTCAAGCAGATATGTCAGAGGTAGAGAAGGGGGTCTCTCCTACTCCTTTCCCTCTTCCCCTTCACTTCTCTTCTCTTCTCTCTCCTCCCCTCCCCTCGCCGCCCCTCTTTTCCCCTTCCCTCTCATCCCACCATCCACTTCCCTCCCCTCCCACCATCCACTTCCCTCCCCTCCTCCTCCCACTTCCCCATTCCCTCCCCCCTACCCCCTTCCCCCTTCCCTTCCTCTCCCCCTCCCCCCAAAGTAATGATCAATAGCATCACCGCGAGAATCAGCAGATACATATCAAATCGTACATTCCTTTTAAGACTTCTTCGACGCGCCACTTTGAGACTTCTCGCTCCCCTGCGTAAGGCCGAGTGTCGCCTGCGGCCTTCCGCGTCGACACCCTATCAAGGAATTTTTCGAAAGACATCAACTCGGCATTCTCAAGGACGACAAAAAATATAGAAAAATAAAATGAAAAAAAAAGATAATAATAAATAAAAGCGAACCGAGACCTGAAGCAGGTGCCGCCCTACCTGCTAAGTATGATATAAACTCGACTCATACTTTTTAAACATTTCTAAAGGTCAACGTGAAGGAAATCATGTAGGCTATGACCATCCGTTATAAGACGAAGGTATGTGTACGTCTTCCAGTAATAATCAAGATAACTTCATTAAGCAAGACACCACAGTGATATCGACATGTTTCATTGTCTTTGTGTATCTGTGTATCTGTGTCTCTGTGTCTGTGTCTGTGTCTGTGTCTCTCCCTCCCTCTCCCTCTCCCTCGCCCAGGTTTCAAGACCGTCTCTTTTCAGCATGACTCACATGGTCCCACCCCTACATGGGCCATCTCCACGTTTAAAGCGAGGCAGCAGGGACCGGTAGGTCGGCCACGTGTGCTTTCATCGGCTGAGTGTGTCGGGGTTGGATTGCTGCTCCCCCCCTTCTCTCTCTCTCTCTCTCTCTCTCTCTCTCGCTCTCTCTCTCTCTCTCTCTCTACATATATACAGCTGTATCTTTATCGGTCTGTCTGTCTAAATGTGCGCGCATAGAGAGAGAGAGGGAGAGATGGAGAGAGGGAGGGAGAGGGAGGGAGAGAGAGAGAGAGAGAGAGAGAGAGAGAGAGAGAGAGAGAGAGAGAGAGAGAGAGAGAGAGAGAGAGAGAGAGAGAGAGAGAGAGAGAGAGAGAGAGAGAGAGAGAGAGAGAGAGAGAGAGAGAGAGAGAGAGAGAGAGAGAGAGAGAGATAGAGATAGAGAGAGAGAGAGAGAGAGAGAGAGAGAGAGAGAGAGAGAGAGAGAGAGAGAGAGAGAGAGAGAGAGAGAGAGAGATAGATAGATAGATAGATAGAGAGAGAGAGAGGAGAGTGCGTATGTGTGGGCATGCGTGTCTACATGCATATCCACATGTGCCCATGTCAATTCACGCAGAATCAATGGAGCAAAATAAAAAACTTTAGACAAACACTGAATAAAGGAACTTGATCTAAATTCAAGTATAAAGAACAGAAAAATATAGAAATATGACAAACTCAGAGAAAAATAATTCTCAAACCTTGCACTCATCCACAGCCAGGGAGATTACCCCCCCCCCCCTATAAAAAAAATCAGCTCATCCCAGTCTAAACCAGTAAATGATCAACGAAATGTACACATTTTTTTATGTATCCTTTTTTTTCACTTAGTCGTACATGACTGACATTTTTCAGAGGGTACTTCTCACACGAAAGAATCGCCTGTCGCGGAGGGCAAGACAGGCCATTTTTCGAGCTTGCATGTGAACAAGCATATATGTACGCATACAGACACGTACATACAAAAGACACACACAACGTGCTGACATTGATACATACACGTACACACATATTCGTGCTCCGTACATACCTATGCTGGTTCCTTGGCTCGCCTCGTCTGTAACAGAAATATTCGTTTAGTGGGGAACGAAGATACGTGTGAATAATTCATTACCATCAACATTATTATTAACATTGTTATCACCATAAAATATCATCATTATCATAATTATCATCATCATTATCATTATGACTGATATCATAAATATCATCAATATCATCATCATCATCAATATCATCATTATCATAATTGTCATAATCATCAAAATATCATCATCATTATCATAATTGTCATAATCATCATTATTAGCATTAGTGTCATAAATAATATCACCATCATCATCATCATCATTACCATCATCATCACGTTCACCACTACCACAGCTACTACACTTACCACTACCATCACATATACAATTTAATTCAGCGAGTAATCCTCATGATATATGATAATGGTTGCAAGGACCGCTGTGCCTCTAATAATGACATCAACACCAATAACCTCAATGAAAAAAACAAAACATCTTAATAATAATAGCAACAATATCGATTGATCCCAACCGCTGCTAATGATTTGGAGATTAGGTTTCGTAACCTTAATAACAACGACAGAGATTACAGATGGAGACAGATGGAACAATAATGGCGGCAGTGACAACACTCTCCGCTGGCGTTGATCAATTGAAGTTCAATGCGATGCAATGCTGTAATAGCGATGGGTGTGGTAATGGTGAGGCGTATATGGAGGAGGAGGAGGAGGAGGAGGAGGAGGAGGAGGAGGAGGAGGAGGAGGAGGAGGAGGGAGGGAGGGAAGGAGGGAGGGAGGGAGGGAGGGAGGGAGGGAGGGAGAGAGGGAGAGGGAGAGGGAGGGAAGGCGGGAGAGTGAGAGAGGGAAGGCGGGAGAGTGAGGGAGGGAGAGGGAGAGGGAGAGGGAGAGCGAGAGAGGTGTCTTGGGTATAAGGTATGGGGAGTGAGAGTTTCACTACAAGGTAAGTCGACAAGTCAGAATCCATTGAGCACGGCCGCTAGAAGCGATTGCGAATGCGCATGCGCGCCCGGACGACATCCGACAGCAACCAATCAGTCCATCGCACATCAAACGAAATGGAAATCAAGATGGCGGATGCGCTAGCAAGCAGAGATCAAATATTCCCATCGGATGCACAGGAAGATCACTTCCTCTCCGCGAGCGAGCGTGCAGGCATGGCATCAACATGGCGAGCATAGAGCATAGCGTAATGTGGCCCATTTAATTGGCCGCTTAGC
>BOPN01003836.1:15000-25000 GCA_017312705.2 Penaeus japonicus | reverse complement strand
AGAGGCCAAGGGGGGTCGGGGTGCATTGAAGGGTGGGGTGGGGGAGGGGGTGGGGTGTGTGGGTGGGAGGGGTAAGAATACTGGCAAAGGCCTTGAAAGGAAAGTCGTTTATTATGGCTCGCAAGTCATGAAAAGAACTAAGAATCGTGTAAAGAAGGATAAGATTTTCAAATTATTTGAGAAAAAATATCAATAATACGATGTATCTTCATTTTCTTCACTGTAGGCTAGCTCTATCAAGTTTCCGCCATACGGAAGTAAAAAAAAAAAATCAGCACAAATCTGTGATCCTATAATAGTAAAGCAAATGATAAATCAGACTATTAACAACTAATACAACACGAACACAGAAAAAAAAATTAATGTCTTACACAACCTGCCTCATCAAACCTCAAGAATGCGGCACTCTGTGGCCACGTGACACACCAGGCCTCACTCATCCCGGTGCCACACGCCATAGGCCTACTCGCAGTTGAAACCTTGAGACTTCTAAAGTGTCCGTAAACATTTTGGTTTGTATAAAGGCTTATTGTAAAGGCGCTTCCGTACTCGTTAGGTTAGGGTCAACCCGGGCGGCACCACCATGTCTCGAACGTGACCCTGAAAAAGCGAGTCACAGCTGACAGATTTTACAAGGCTTTTTCCCTACGTCGTGTAAAACGCGATTGTAATTCATCGACCTATTTTACAATAAATACCCAGAATGCATCCTAAAGCCCCATGAGATTGATCAAAATACACCCATCGCATGGACGAAGCATCTCCGAAGAACGAAATTTTCGAACGGAATCGAACGCGGTTTCGTGGCGGGTGGCCGTGCAAGAAGGGCGCAAGCCACGCGGCCGGGAGCGCCAGGACTCGCTGAACATAAATCCAAGGAGGTAGTATGCCAGGCTAACAAGCCGCTCGAGTAGGTCCTCATGATCCTTATCACGTGAATCCATTTATGCAAAGATTAGCAGAGTGTCGTGGCCTTTGTGGATGTTGCCAATGGATGTCTCTCCGAAGGACCTTGCGCGCTCTTATGATAGATTTTTTTTTATTCGTTGTTATTGACAGGTAGTCAAGTCGGGCTATTATTACTGCTGGCGTCATGTAATAGACTTGCTGGAAAATGCTCGGAAGCAAATTTAGCCCGCTTGGAATATAATAAACTTCAACGCAACCAAATTTCCTGTCGAAATGAACCATATAAACTAAAATTATATGAATACGACATAAAAAAAAAATCCACTAAAAATAGCACTCGCCATTACGACTCGGCGGCGAACTCCAACACAGCAGAAAAAAAAACGAAAGACAAAAAAATAGAAAAAAAAATAAATCCAATCGATCATCAAAGACCCTCAGGCTAACCTTAAAAAAAAGAAAAAAGAACACACGACCTCACCTGGCAACACTGCACCGGGCTAAGCAGACCCAGCCGAGCAGTCTAGGGTATTTCAATAATTGCAACTTTTGAAATGTCATTGTGACTGTACAAAAATAGGCTCCATATATCATAAAAATGAAATGTGAAAAAAATCAGCTTGATCTGATAACGTTTAGGGGTTGCACTTTTCAATTTAATATATTACGCATTTCCGCGGAATTGGGGCCGCGCAGCGGACGAGGTCCACGCACTTCGAACTTCCTCGCTAACGTTAAGTGATGATAGTTCCCTTCCGAATCGCAATCAAATTTGTGTCTTTAGGTGCATCAAGTTCCTCGCTGACCTTGGGAACCTAAATATTGCATGCAACAAATTTCTCACAGACCTTAAGCACTTAAATACCGCATATAGCAAGTTCCTCAATGACCTTAGGTCGGAAGTCTTTCAATACTTCTAGTTCCTCACTGAACTTAATGGCCTGTAAAGTAATGCCGTGTTTCTTTAATAAGCATATAAACGTTAGTTAATTAATAACATTATTATACATTCCAACAAGCTTCTGTTGTGTTGCTACTTGTTTGTGATATATTGGCACGATATAATTCGCTGAAAGTGTTTGATTGAAATTCAAACTTTTCTGGACGACAAATTGCTTTGAAACTTGTGACTAAATTGAAGAATTATATCAGAAATTTGGACTGAAGACTATTACTAAACTAAAGGCCATCACAAAAGTACTTAGCATAAAGAAAGTATATTATTATACACAGGAGGAGAGTTTAAAAGCTTCGTTTATTGGTACTGAAATCGTATCTTTTAAAGGCAAAAGACAACCGAGAGAGTGCTACAAGAAGACATCGAGTGGTATGAAGCAAAGTTAAATGGTAGTGCTGTATCCACTGCCTCAAGGACCATAAAGCCTACTTAAAGGAAGGAATACAGAAATAAGAGGAAATGTAGTCTGGCAAATAAATTACTGAGTGAGATTCAGGAATGTGTGAAAACGATACAGATGATGAACATGACAACGGAAACTTAATCTTCCTCAACCTTAGAAGATTTATCCACTCCTGATGACTGCCAGAAGGGAAACGGAAATACACCACGGAAATAATGCAACAAATTTTACTGATGCTTTTTTTTTCTCAAGTAGTAGGTCTTGACAGCAGATTGATTCTTTAGATACCATTTCTCTTCTCGCAAGAAAAGGCAGGCAACTATTGGTAAAAGAGATGACACTCTAGCTTCATTGAAGATAACCAATATGAATAAAAACATGCCATAACCTCAGGGAATTAACAAAAGTGATTGATTTTTATGAGGATATAAGTGATGAGGTCCGTTTTCAGTGGCCAATTCACTTTAATGCTATTGACGGTTAACCATTCATGAACTAATTGAAATAGACATACAAAAAATTATTTTTGTCTTTGAGTCCTTAAAGAATTTAAAAAACATAATATTGCTCAGGATATTTGTGCCAGTTGCTGTTAGGTGGTTAGGTTATATGTGTTCATCATTACATGTTTGTATATCACTTGATGTTGTACTTGATAAATTATGAAGTATTGAAAATGCTGATTTGCCATCCAAGACCAAAGTTGGCTTGAAAGACAATTTGATTAGATGCTTGGGGACATTGCAAAAGAACCCTACTGTTATCAAAGGTATCTTCGAGTTCTCCAAGATCCATTTCTTTTGCTGAAGGATCGAATTTGGTACAATTTTTCCTATGAGAAGGTATGGAACCTCACCACAGAAAAGTTTGTGAATGTCCCAGGTTTTTCGGAAAGAGTGTTTACTTCTCCTTTGTTCCATTATATATGGGATATCAAATACATGGTAACGGTGATAGAATATAGTACATGAGAAGTTGTTGCATATCATAGATACGTTGGCTACTAAAAAAGATACGTTTCTAGTTTGTAATATACTTTCACCATGTGTAATATTATGCTTAATTGTAGAAAAAATAATCTTAAAAACTAGAATTATACTATACACGATTAAATAAATCAACATAATTTGAATACATCGTTAAGTAATTACTGCTAAAATGACGAAGAGAATATAGAAAACGGGAATTTCACCCCAGACTAATCTAATTATTTAATCATATTTTTCGTATCTTTGAGTTAAAAGTGCAATAGGTAAATATTGATAAAAACAAATAAAAATGGTATCACTAGTCATGAAAAAGTAAATGGAGCCTACTTCTGAACAGTCCCCGTGAATTTGAATGATTTTTCAAAAATCACCAATTATTGAAATACCCTACCGAGCACGCCGATTTGGCAACTCTGCACGCAAGCTAATAACCGCACATAAGTAAGTACCTTTCAGTGTGTCTGAAAGTACTAATAAACAAGAGCGCGCGCAACATTAGCCCGTAAAGCAGGGATCTCTGACCACCGCGCGCTTGTCGCTCTAGGCGGAGGGACACGAGGGGGGAGAGGGGGGGGGGAAAGAAAATCATACACCGAAATTCAGGAAAAAAAAACAAAAAAATGAAAATAAGAAAACGATTGCCGTTGAATTCGTAATCCTGATGTTTGTGGCTGTTTCGGATGTTACTTTCTCATTCTCGTTTCACGTGTATAGCTGGATTGCTATGATGTCAGTTATATTTGGATGCTACGATGCAAATTATGCAATGCAATGCCACTGATGGAAGATAAGCGAAAATAATGACAACAACTACGGTGAATATATATTGACATGGGTGTTGAGAGAACAAAAACATAACAAAAAAAGAAAAAACAAAACAAAAAGTAAATGAAAATAGAAAAGCAATAAGCATCTATTTAAAATCATTACTAACGGCACAGAATTTAATGCCAACAAATCGAAAGAAAATTTAAATCATATCAAGAACACAATGTAGATAACAATAAAAGATTTTTTAAAATTCACTGTACTAGCAACATGGCTGTGCTAATTATGTACCGATTATGTACTATTAATAAAATAATCATACACACTGTACTAATCATAAGAAGAACATCACATTAACACCAAAAACTAACAATCAAGAAATTAACCAAAATTCATAAATCAATAAAAAAAAGAAGTAAAATAGCAGTTACAATAGAAGCAACTGAATAAATAGTAATAATAATACTTAAAGTATTGACGTCATATCAAATGCTATAACCGTTATAACAATTCAATAATGATAAACATAATAACTGCAATGCAAAAACATCATAGGAGATAGTTAGTGTAGTATTGGTAATGAAAATAATCCTATAAAGAAAAAATATTGATAATACTAATCATAATAATACCAACAAAAACAATAACAATAACAATAATAATAATAACAACAAAAATAATAACAATGGAACTGATTGCAACAATACTACTACTGCAATAATAACACTAAAACAGAAATAGTGACATATTGCGATGAATATAAAAAAACACATGAAACATCAACAAAAATAATAGTAAAAGCAATAATAGCAATGATACCAATAACGTTAATGAATATAATAATGATGAAGATGGCAATAACAACAACATTAATAATGATAATGACAAATAATAATGAAAAAGCAACAGGGAAATGATAATAAAAACATTGATATCAGTATGTAATGATATCGATAGGAATGGCAACAATGTAGTGGTAATTATGACAATAATTGCAGAAACAATAATGGCAGTAGTAGTAATAGTAAAAGTAATAGTAGTAGTAGTAGTAATAATAGAAGAAGAAATAGTAATAGTAAAAGTAATAGTAGTAGTAGTAGATGTAATAATAGAAGAAGAAGAAGAAGAAGAAGAAGAAGAAGAAGTAGTAGCAACATCATCAGTAGCAGTAGTAGTAGTGGTTACAGCAGTAGATATAGTAGTAGTAATATTAATAGTAACCGTAACAGTAGCTGTCACGGTAATATTAGATAACACACAACCACATGACAACAACAAAAATACAATAACAACATCAATGGCAATAACACGGGACGGCGATGACGCCATAGCAAGACCAAATTCAAATAAAAAGCAACAAACCCAATTTTATACAACAGTGACAATCATCTGAAGATCTGGATTCCGTGCGCCTTCAGTGCTCCTCTTACAATGTCATCAGCATTAGCGATCTTTAAATTATGCAAATTTGATGCGCAGTGAGATAGGAAGAGGCAAGGGTAGTTTGCACAACCTTATGGCACTCGAGTTGCATAGATTTTCCTCTGAGAGTCTATCCCGTTGCGTGCGTCTTGACAAGGTATTCGTAGATTTAAGGTCGATATCTAAAGGTTCTTTATACGATTATATCTACTTGATAGATCTTATCTTTGCTGAAATTACTGTAATCAAACACGATTGCTAATCACTTGGCTGATATCATTCGTTTCTTCATCTATAAAGAGCGAATATATGCATTAATTTTTTTTGGTGTGTAAAAGGTGGACATCAACCATACAGTGATAATTGCCATGTAGCAAAATACAAACAAACAAACAGACAAACAAACAGAGCGAATCGAAAAACAAGAAAAAAAAAAATCGACAAAGGCAAAAGGCACACGGACTAAAAGATCAGGAAGCGCGTATCTACATAATAAACTTGTTTCCAATCTCCCTCCATCTTGTTATAACACATTCGCCGCCTCCACCAGGGACGCTCAAAGCATAATTCCGTCGTCCTACCAAGGCGAATAAGCTCCTATAATCCGCAAGTATGTACACAAACATCTTATCTAACTTCCTTAATACTGTTATCGCACCGTTTTATCACGCGCGACTTTACTGAATGTACACCATACTGTCGGCATGCAAATCTGGTGGGGGGCAAAATAACGTGGTCAGCACCAGCAGCACTTCCTGGTCTAGGCTTATTACGACACAGGTATTCTAATTAACGGCTTTCGTATGCACTATCACATATCGTCTTCATATGTCCAACCCCCTCGATAGAAGGTTCATTTAACGATACAACTAAATGGAACGACTGGCGGCGCTTCTCCCCGAACGAATAGGATTATCCACATGTCCTAAATCTCCAGGTGTGAGTATCCACACTACACTTCACTTCCTTTCCCCTCCCTTTATTTTCCTTCCCTTTTCTTCCTCTCCCTTCCCATCATTTCATTTCATTTCCTTTCCTTTCCTTACCCTTCCTTTACCTTACCTTTCATTTCCTTTCCTTTCCCTGTCTTCATTTTCCTTCCCTTCTCCCTTCATTTTCATTTTCTTTTCCTTTTCTTCCCTTCCTTTACCTTACCTTTCCCTGTCTTCATTTTCCTTCCCTTCTCCCTTCATTTTCATTTTCTTTTCCTTTTCTTCCCTTCCTTTACCTTCCCTTTTATTTCCTTTCCTTTCCTATCCTATCCTTCCCTTCCCTATCCTCTCCCCTCCCTCCTCATTTCTTTCCCCTTCTTTTCCTCTTCCATTCCCCCGCCAACTCTCTCCCTGCCTTCTTTCACATCCCCTTCTCCATCTAGCAAACTCCCTCTCTATCTCTTTCCATTCTCCCTTTCCCCCACTCCCTCCGCCATCCCTCCCCCCTTCCCCCGCTAACCCCTTTCCCATCTACACTTCCCCTCCCTCTCCCCCTGCCCCCAGCCTCCCCTTCCCTGTACCACACTGGAGACAAGGTGAGATGTCTCGCACTTTCTCGACGCGCAGGTACCTCCGATTGGAAGGATGAGTGTCCTGCACTGACGCTGATCCCACTCGTTCCGACGGGCCCTCGCCAATCACAAAAGACACTTGGGACTCGCTATCTGAGCCTTCGATCTGGGACTTGTAGCTTCAGGTAGCTTAGGACTGACGTACATCAACACACAGACACACTAACATTCAGTACACACACACACACATATATCCACATACACACGTACACACGTACACGTACACACACACACACACACAATCGTACAAGCAAACAAACAAACAAACAAAAACACACAGATGTTAACTCTTCAAATAAACATACAGGTGCATACAGTATATAATACTACATTCACATAAACATTAAATAAGATTCTCGCACCACAAGACATTATATACCCTATAAACTATACCAACACAACCACCCCCTCCGTATTGAACAATCAGATTAATTTAATTGAAGTCCCACAATCAACAGTTGGCAGATATCTCTCTCTCCCTCTTTAGTCTGACACACGTCACGCTCGCGTCTGCACTTTCACTACACACACTTAACAGGATCGCTTGCTTGCTGCCCCTGACTTAACGAGCTGCGTTTTTTTTCTTCTTCTTCTTCTCCAAAGATCTTACGACTCTTCTTGAGTTTACTTCATATCTTGCTCAGGCAGTTTCGTCAGCTGTGACCATATGCATACATATAAACATATATGCGTTTGCTTATTCTGTCTGTCTGTCTCCTTCTCCCTCTCTCTTATTGAGCGAGAGAGAGAGAGAGAGAGAGAGAGAGAGAGAGAGAGAGAGAGAGAGAGAGAGAGAGAGAGAGAGAGAGAGAGAGAGAGAGAGAGATAGATAGATAGATAGATAGAGAGAGAGAGAGAGAGAGAGAGAGAGAAAGAGAAGAAAGAAAGAGAGAGAGAGAGAGAGAGAGAGAGAGAGAGAGAGAGAGAGAGAGAGAGAGAGAGAGAGAGAGAAAGAAAGAGAAAGAGAAGAGAAAGAGAAGAAGAGAAAGAAGAGAGAGAGAGAGAGAGAGAGAGAGAGAGAGAGAGAGAGAAAGAGAAAGAAAGAGAGAGAAAGAGAAAGAAAGAGAAAGAAAGAGAGAGAGAGAGAGAGAGAGAGAGAGAGAGAGAGAGAGAGAGAGAGAGAGAGAGAGAGAGAGAGAGAGAGAGAGAGAGAGAGAGAGAGAGAGAGAGAGAGAGAGAGAGAGAGAGAGAGAGAGAGAGAGAGAGAGAGAGAGAGAAAGAGAGATGGAGAAAAGAAAGAGCCTCCGTTCCTCCATGCACTGTACTCCAACCTTCGCCTCCCGCAACCCACAATCTTCTCCCTCAATTCTCGAATTCCACTCCCCTCCATTACCATAAACACCTCCCGCTTCCCCCCCCCCCCCCCGTATGCTTTCGGACAGATACATTACAGCCTCGGGTCTCGGGCTCCTCGAAATACCAAAGATTTCTAATTAGTATAGGCGCGCGTATCGTGGCCTGCCGAGTGATAAATCAGTCTTCCTCATCAATTATGTAGGCAGGCTGGAGGCAGCGTCGCTCTTTCTTTATATCTGCCTGTCTGTCTGTCTGTCTGTCTCTATGACGGTCGTAATATTTTCCTATCTTTCGTTCTTTCTCTTTCTCTAACAATGTACCCTCTCTTTGTCTCTCTGTCTGTCTGTCTGTCTGTCTGTCTGTCTGTCTCATTACGTCTGTGGTATCGCCCTTGTCAGCTCAAATTCCAGAACATAATTGATTTACTTACTCATGACCTTAATAAATACTATAACTCTTTCAATGTTTACTAAATACCATGATAATAATATTCGGAAAGTAAGATCCTCAATACACACACACACACACACACACACACACACACACACACACACACACACACACACACACACACACACACACACACAAAAAAAAAAAAAAAAAAAGGGATTCCGAAATGCAGAGCAACGTCGGCTTAGATCCCAGAGCTGTGCCATGGCAAAGCACTTGTCAAATCCCGTAACTTTGAATCTGAAACACGAGAAGCGTCTCTTCAGCGGATAAAAACTGTCATGCAATCTTCGAAACATGGACTCGAGGTGTCTACACTAGCACTCTCTCCTCTTTTTTTCTTCTTCTTCTTTTTCTTCTTCGCTGTGTCATGCTCTACATATACCGCCGAAAAGTCGAGTAAATAAAGTAACTTATTATAGAGAGATATATCCACATAAAACACTCACCGGCAACTGACCCAGACGACAGTGATTACAGATTTATCCAGATTGAACAACATACATTAGGTTATTTCTTTATTCATTATATTGACAGCGAGTCCTCTAAATTACCCCTTCGATATCAGCAACATAATCATCATTGCATAACGCCGTCGCTGCAATCACCATAAACAACAAGCACCTCACTAGCATTTCCACACTATGATTCTATTACTCTGCAATACATAAGTGGTTATTGCCTGACATTACGCTTGGACACACCCCCGGGTTGCAAGCCGGACCCGACCAAGAGGCACTGCACAGCCCTGCAATTGCAACCGGTAAAAAAAAAAGTGCATATGAATTGTCATTTACCCCGGACCAGCCGTAAAAATGCGCGCTCCCGGCCAAGAGGCACGGTTTCACTCCCGCCTACATGACGGAGTGCCAACCACCTGACGCGTGCCTCGGGGGACGCGCTTGGGGGGGAGGGGGAGGGGGAGGGGGAGGGGAAAGGGGAGGGGGAGGGGAAAGGGGAGGGGAAAGGGGAGGGGGGGGGGGGGGGGGGGGGGGGGGGGGAAGGGGATAGGAGGGAGGAATGAGAGAGCGAGAGTAGGAATAGGAGAGAGGGAGAGAAGGAATAGGAGCGCGCAAGGGAAAAGGGCGAGAGGGAGAGTGGGAGGGGGAGGGCGTAGTGGGAGAAGGGAAGAGAAAGAGCATAGAGGAAAAAAAAGGGAGGTGGGAGGAGATGAGGTAGAGGAAAAAAGGGAGGGGGGGGGAGGTGAGGTGGAGGAGAAAGAGAGGGGGATGGGGAGTAAA
>BOPN01003836.1:0-10000 GCA_017312705.2 Penaeus japonicus | reverse complement strand
ATACAAAGTCCCCCAGAAAATGGTTTGCCTTCGTTTAGAGGAGTCAATTCTTGGAAAAAAATGTCACTTTAACATATCACTATATTACTGTTCAGAATTCAGTCGTCATTCCGAAGTAAAAACTAAAACGGAGAGAAAGTTTCCTTCCTCACTCCAAAAATAATGAGTGAAAGTGATTTACTGCCAACATTGAGCAGTCGTTCGCTCTCTTCACTCGCCCTCTGCCCCCCCCCCTCCCCTCCCCTCCCCTCCCCTCCCCCGCCCCTGACAACATAAATAACATGATCGCCTCGCCCTACCCATGGTGTCACTGGCGCTGACGAGGCCCTGAACGCCCGGAGTCGAAGTCCTACTGTAGAGAAGGGTCTCGAGCGTCTCTCTTCATTTGGTGACGTCACGGCAACCTACGAGCAAACCATGACGTCACGACAACCCATGACCAACGCCCGCAGCACGACGTCGCGGAGCGGAGGGGGATTCGCGGGCAGCCGGGTCAGCGCCAGGCACAGTAGCGTGAGGCGGCCGAGGTGACGTATTTACATAGCGTGGCGTGCGGCCATTGTTCGGGATGAAGACATTAACAGGTCCGCGTCGTGCACGCCTGATGGAGCCATTAAGTGTTGTGAAGACCGGGCAACACTCGCCCCCCGGCTACTACTTCTCGCTGCTGACTTGCATATGTACACGTACGCACGAACAAACACTTACTCACAAACAGGTACGCACGCAAATATAACACGCAAGGAGAATTTCTCTTTCCCCTCTCCTCTCCACCCCTCCCAACCTCTCTCTCTCTCTCTCTCTCTCTCTTACGAGGTGAAGGACGCCCACAATTTGCCGTTTTACACCTGGGGTAAACCTGGTCACACGTCACGCCGCCCACATTCGCGAGCCAGTATGGTATTTACCCGGAGGCTCCGTACGTACAAGCACAATCATAACCCACGCACACCTTCTGTACGCATATAACCAAGAGAATAAATATGATAACCAATTAATGAAGATTTGGAAGAGAAATACTTGGGCCAGAACTTCGAGGCAGCGTTTACCATCCTTTCTGAACCCCATAACAAGGAATCCCACCTGCCACTTATGCTAATTATCACAGAATTCGAGCCGGCCGAGAAACAGGAGGCGAAGATGAGTGCTGTTAAGAAAACCGCACAAGGAGGGGGAAAAAATATACACCAGGAGTCCTTAAGTCACCTGGGTAGTGGCGCCTCCGTGTCGCGCCTCGCTTCAGCCACCGCTTGTTGACTCACACTCCAGGCCTGGCCAGGGTGTAAGCTATCTCGCCCAAGTGTGTGTGTGTGTGTGTGTAAACAGCGCCGGTTGAAAATGCATTCGTCCAGCGCTGTGGATCTGAGCATTTATTTTCCTTTGCAAAATAGTGTGAAGCTCCTCCCCCGCCCACCTCCGAGATCGCGTCACTTCTTCAGGTTGGAATAAGTGGCATTCCACGCGGCGGAGCGGTAATCCTAGAAACTGCGGGATGAGCCGCGGCCGCAGGCGGGGACCGCGGGGTTTCTGAAGCGGGTCTTGTTACATTTCCTGACTTCATTACATCAATCTCTATCTGTCTGTATTCTGTCTAGCCTTCTGACTTGCGACAGGAAAGCGCTGTTGTCTGGATTCTCTTTATCCTATTGATTTGCGAGAGGAAGAAGCTTTGCTCCGTCTCCCTCGTGTCTGCCGCTCTGTCACTGATGAAGGCTGCAAGATTTCGAGGGATCAGCCTGTCATCCTCGCGTCACTGTTAGTCCTTGTCACAACAACTCGGTTCTGTCACCACTAGCCCCTTGCATCACCACCGGGCTCCTCACATCATCATAACCTTATCAATCTTATCACTGATTGCTTTGCGCCACACCGAGTCCCGTCGTAAACATTGCAGCGCACTCATGCCGACCGTAGCAACGTCTCGAAGGTAAACAATCGTTGATTGAGATCGCATCGGCGCCGGGGAGGGCCGGAGAATGCACAGATGTGACAGGTGTAGCGAGTGTTAATAAAGAGGTTAAGAAGCATGGTTTCAGGCAGACGCAAAAAATGAAAGTTTGTTTAACTACCTGCCCACGGGACCCCCGACCTAATATGGCGTCGAGGCAGCTAATGTCTCTTTTTCTCTCGCGGGAGCAATAAAGGCCGACCCAAGAGCCAGCAGCGGCGAGAGAAAATGAGAGATAGTTGCAGCGGTGCCGTGCAATTTTCGACGGTGATTGCTTCGTGGTCATGGTTTTCCACGATGTCAGAGAACCGACGCGCACCTGTGAACACCTGCACCGACTAGAACATCTGTACGCTTAAGTCTTCGGGTGAGGGCGGCGGCGGCGGCGCTCGAACACCTGTGTAGCATCACCCGTACACACGCGCATGCTGCACCTACAAACACAACAGGTTCCAAAGCGAAATTCAAGCAGAGATGAGCTGCTCACTGCGGCTCGTGTGACCCCTCGACCTTAGAGCACCTGCGAAAAGAGGACGGACAAGAAGTGGTTCTGCCTTCGTTACAGAATCACCTGGCGTTCCATTATCTCCTCCTTAAAAATATTTACATACTTTAAAAAAATAAGGAAAACGATCAGATTTTTCTGTAACTTTAAATACTCGCAAATGAAACTATTGGTATGCTTAATATCCCTAGATACTTGCCCGTATTTTTCTCCATATAAGAGAGTAAAAAATCTAAGCAAGACCTTCGCTACGGCAAGAGTCCCGAGATAATATACATATCACTTTGACGACTCTACAGCTGTTGCTCCTCCCCCCCACGCCCCTCCCCCTCCCACCAAAGTAAATAACAGCAGGCGAGAGCGTGTAATTAATCACCCATTAAAGGTAATAACGAGGTAAGGCCGGCTGATTAATGGATGATTCGACTGAACGCGGCGACACAGGCAGAGACCGGACTCAAGAAAAGCCATTATGAAGAGGACTCGCTGGATCATTTCTGGCGCGAGCGCGAAGATCCCTGCAATTTCTCTCGCTCTCTTTCTCTTTCCTCTCCTCTCTTCTATTTCTCTACTCTTCTCTTCTCTATTCTTCTCTTCTCTCTCCTCTTCTCTACTCTACTCTACTCTACTCTACTCTTTCTCTACTCTTTCTCTACTCTCCCTCTCTCTCTCCCCCTTTCGATATGACTGCGGCCATATTGGTTCTTTGGGGTCAATTTATTGTTTGCGGCGTCCCCGATTGTGAGGCGATAAGCTAAATTGGGTAAGAGAGGTGGTCGGGCGCTGCTGACAGAGGGGGGGGAGGTAAGGGGCGGGGGGGGAGACAGTAACCCCCGGTGGAAGGTAAGGCAAGTCTACCCATTCCCTTCCCTCCCCCTTCACCTCCCTCCCTCCCTCCCTCCCACTCTCAGACTCCCTCACCCACCTCCCTTCCCTACCCCTTTCTCGGAGACACAAAAGACCTATCAATCCATTATCTATTTTTTCCCCTCTCGTCGATCTCAAAGTCACTCCCGAAGGAGCTAAAGGCCGGCCCTGCGAGACGTCAGCCGCGGACCGTCCGACCGACCGACCGAGCGCCTTGATTATTTTCATCACGTCAGCACGGCTTGATAACTTCATCATCACGCCTGGCGATGACCGCTCTGTATGAAGGTCAGGTCATTCCTTTTAAGTGACAATTATATACTTTCTTTTTGGCGCTGAATCTCTGAAATAATAACGAGAGTGAACATTAAATTGTTTTTTTTTTTGTATATATAACTGGATTGAGACGTGTAAAGACCGCACACTTTAGATCCGGCAAACCTGTTCGAGAGGTTTAATAACTATACAGCTGTATGCGCGACCTACTTACAAGTCTATTCGAATTCTCTTACGCTTATTAGCCTTACTTACATTCGGCATAGGCCTATTCTCTATTCAAACAAATCTTCTTCAGGCTTTTCGTTCTTGTGAATAGTAGTCTTTCCAGTTTCTTTCCATCTCCAGCTTTCTCCATCAACCTTTTCCTCTTTCGGCTCGACTACTCTCACTCCGACCCCTCCCTCTCCCCTCCCCTCCCGCTTTCCTTCACACAGCCTTATCAGCTTCCATCAATATATATTTCTCTCTCCCTTTGTATGGGCAAACCCCTCCTTCCTCATTATCATATCCGATCACTTCACACTTTACATCTCGTTTAACAGCCAGTCTCGGGTTTCCTTTGGGCTTGCGCTATGCTACACTATATTACATGTACACCTGTTGCATTTACAACCGATGCCCTCCTTCACACCCGCTGCATTCCCACCTGTTGCATTTCCACCTACTCAGTGCCCACTACAGATACCCCCGCTCGAGTGCCCAAAATCACCGAAACAAGACTAACACTCAAAAACACTCCTAAGGTTCAAAATATACGTCGTCAGCTGAACAAACTCAAGAATTCCTTCGCTCACCAAAATAACGTCAGAATAAACAAGATGGCAACATACTTTTTTAAAAAATCCTTCTATTTGTATCAGTGTATATAAAGGGAAAGAAGACAAATTAAAAGGAAAAAGTTTAAGTAGAATTCGACATGAAGACAGGCGCAGAATCCCTCAGAGATGAATGTAGATACGTGGGTTGGGGCGGCTTAGGACCGGCATAGGATGGAAGGAGAGGGTGTGGAGGAGGAGTATTAGACGGGCGCAGTCCTGTATACTTAGTTCTGGCGCCTCTCGAATACCAAACGTGAATCCTTTTAGGTAATGCCCTTTCTCCTGATCTTTTTTTAAGTCTCCCTTCCCCTCTTCCGTCTATTCTTCCTTACTTATATTCTTTCCCTCCGTCTCTCCTTTCATATGCTTTGTATCTTTTTTTCCATCTTGTTTTCGTCTTTCTCTCCGTTCTTCCTTTCTGTATTTCCTTGTTTTACACACCGCGATCTCTCCTTCTTTCGCTCTTCTCTTCCCTCTATCTTTCTACATTCATCTCCCCCCATCTTCCTTCTATCAAACCTCATTCTCTTTATCTCCATTCCTCCCAACTTCCTTTATCTTCTTTTCCTAACTTTTCCTCCCTTTCTTTCCCTCTTCCTTTCCCGTCATACTCGTTCCTCTTCTTTTATCTCAGATCACCTTCGTTATCCACATCCTTCACTTCAGTCCAAACTGGTCTTAGGCCTACGTAAAGATCCCAGGCCTATCCCTACGTGGAGCCTGTTCGCCGTGGGATGCTCACGCGACACGTCATAACCCATGCTATGCGCAAGTCCTCAGTCATTTTTCTTAAATATAAAGCTTGTAGAGATCTTGAGACGAAAGGTAAGATGAAGCGGTTATTTATAATGCAAATATATGTGAATGAAATGCAAAACGAAGACTGAATACGGAAAGGAATTATATACAAAGAAAAAGTAGATAAAAAAAATATAAGGAGGAAAATTATGAGTAGCAATAACATTCAGAGAAAAAAATCTAAAAAGATCTCCGCAAAACGTCAAAGAGAAGAAAATCTTGAACAGACAGAAACTACAAATAAATAGACACGATAAAGCCGACGAAAATTAGGAAGACACCACACAGCAAAATATACAAGTTGAATAGATTTGTAAAAGAAAAAAAAAAAAGAAGAAATCTAATGCCGGAACAGGTATTGGGGTTAGTCTTCATGCTTCATCACAGCCGCGGCCTTTCCTCCTCCCTATCACCCTTCCCCCTTCTTCCCCTCCTCTCCCTCCCCCCCCCTCTTCTCCCTCCTATCCTCTTCACTCTTACTTCTCCTCTCCCTTCCCCCTTCCCTCCCTCCTGCCCTCTTCTCCACTTCTCTTCTTCATCCTTTCCCTCTCCTCCCTTCTCATCTTTCTCCCATTCTTTCTACTCATTTCGCTTTCCCTTCTCCCTTTTTTCTCTTCCCCCCTTTCCTCTCCCTCCAATGGTTCTCCCTTCCCTCCTCCTTCTATCCTATTCTCCCCCGTCCTTTAACCTCTTCTTATCTTTTCCTCCGCTTCCTCCTACTACTCCTTACCCTTTCCCTCTCCTCTCCTCTCTTCCCCTCTCACAGAGCCTCTCTTCCTTCCCCACTCTTTCTTTTCTTCTACCACCATCCCTCCCTTACCCCATCGTTTCATTTCCTCTCCCCTCCACTCCCTCCCTCCATCCTTCGCTAACACCAATCCTTGACTTTTCCCTCCCCTCTCCTCCTCTCCTCTCCTCTTCTCTTCTCTTCTCTCCTCTCCTCCTCAATCCTTCCCCAACCCCACCCTTTCCTCCCCTCCCTTCCCCTTCCCCTTCCCGAACCCCACCCTTTCTACCGCTCCCCTACCCCCACAGCCCCACCCTCCCCTCTCCTCCCCTTCCCCCCCTCCCCTCCTTCCCCTCCCCCTCCCAGCGCATGCCCTTGTGTGCGAGTCCATACGCAGGATACTTCTGCGGTGCGTGTGTGGGCGAGATGGGCCGCTCCGCCTTGAGTTTCTACCTGTAGTAATACCACACCTGCTGGAATGCGCACCTCGTCACGCCGGTGGGAGTCCCTCCTGCTCTCCCTCTCCCTCTCCCTCTCCCTCTCTTTCGGACTACACTGCTTCCTCTCCTATTCTGTTCTTTGGCTCTTTTTTGTCTCTTTTGAGTCTTTCTTTAATTCTCCTTTCCCTTCCTTGTTCTCTTTTTATTTATTTATTTTTTATCTTTCGTTCTCTGACTGCTATCTTTTAACCCTTTCTCTCTCTCTCTCTCTCTCTCTCTCTCTCTCCGGCCTTCCTTCATTTCACCCTTCTTGCTTTCTCTCCCTTCTCCTCCCCTTCACCCTTACTCGCATTCTTCGCCTCTCCTCTCATACTCCAGTTCTTCCTTCCTCCCCGATTTCTCAACTTCCTTCCTTTCTTCCTTCACCCCTTCGTAGACTCCCCTACCCCTCAGTCTTAGTTGCATTCTGTTCTTCCTTTTTTTTAATTCTCATTCCGCCTCTTCCTCTCTCCGCCATTCTCCCTACCCCCTCACTCGTAAACTCTCTTCTTCATTTTCTTTGTCTTGCACATTCCATTCTTTTTGTTTTTCGCCATGCACCTTCACTCCCTCCATTATGCACTTTCCTTCCCCCTCCTCCCCTCCTTTTGTCTTCCTTCACAATCGCATAGTTCTCTATTCTCCACTTCATTGCACATTCCTCTCTCTTCCGTTTAATGAGGAAAAGGAACGGGGCATTTTTTTCATTCTTTGGTCTCATTTTCACTGTTTTTTTTTTATTTTCTCTCTTTTTCCCTCCATTTCTCTTCCTCTCTTTATCTATTTCTCTCTCTCTCTCTCTCTCTTCTTCTTCTCTCACCATCTCCCTCTCTCTCTCTCTCTCTCTCTCTCTCTCTCTCTCTCTCTCTCTCTCTCTCTCTCTCTCTCTCATCTCTCTCCCTCTTTCTTTCTCTCTCTTTTCTTCTCTCACCATCTCCTCCTGTCCCTGTCCCTGTCCCTGTCCCTCCCTCCCTCCTTCTCTCTCTCCCTCTTCATCGAAGCGACCGAACGGACCCGGGCGACACAAGAACAGGAGTAAGAAGAACGCCCATTTTAAGATCCTTTTCTTCCGCCCGAAACCCCGTCAGTAGGCCCGCAGGAGAGCCATTCGGAAGGGTATGAGCCACAGGTGACACGTAAGGGTTTTAGGGGGGGAGGGGGGAGGAAAGGGGGGGAAAGGGGGAGAGGAAGGGAGGGGGCACGTGTAAGGGAACCGTTGACGTATATGAGGGTTGTAAAAAAATAAAGATCCTTGGGGGGTCTGGGAAGGAGGTATAGCTAAGTGTGTGTGAGGGGGGAGGGGGGTAGGATATCCATCATAGGAGACCATCCAGGAGCGTGTTACAATGGTCAATTTTTTTTTCTTTCATTTTCTTTCTATCTCTCTCATATCCTGCCCCCCTCTCACCCTCTCCCTCTCTCTCTCTCTCTCTCTCTCTCTCTCTCTCTCTCTCTCTCTCTCTCTCTCTCTCTCTCTCACCCTCCCTCTCACTCTCTCTCTCAACCCCCCCCCCCTCTCCCTCTCTCTCTCTCTCTCACCGTCTTCTGTACGATCACCAAGCCTTCAAATCCAGAAGCATCGACGAAGGAGAATCAAGATAACCACGAGGGACAACATGACGATAACCCACGACCTTCCGTCAACAAGCGATCACCAGAGGTCGCCACCGAGGTCACCGCAGCCGCAGCACGCAGAACCTGTGCCGCAAGGGTGTAATTCCACCTTCAGGAGGGAGGGAGGGAGGGAGGGAGGGAGGGAGGCTGGCAGGCGCGCGCGAGGGTGCCTTTTCCCCTCCCAATCCTTTACCACACAAGGAGGGGAGGAGAGGGGAGGGGAGGGGAGGGGAGGTGGTGAGAGGGAAAAGGAGGGAGGAGACGTTAGGGGAGAGAATGGGAGAGGAAGGGTGAGAGAGGGGAGGAGGAGGAAGGGAAGGAGAGAAGGAATGACCGAGAGAACGAGAGGAAAGGAGAGGAAGGAGAGGGAGATAGATAAATAGAGATAGATAGATATATAGAGAGAGAGCGAGAAAGTGAGAAAGAAAGAAAAAATAAGATAAAGAGAGACAGAAGGAAGGAGCAGCAACTTTCGAAATAAATATATAGACCAGGTGGCATCAAAAGGCGTTTAGGCACAGTAGACGTCGGGAGAGGCATAAAATTACAGGTATTCTCGAACAAACCTGGCCATATGAGTTGGCCATTATAAGGGGGAGAGGAGGGGGGGGGGGAGGGGGGCAGAAGGAGCGGAGGGAGCGACGGAGAATAAAATCCAAAGAACGGTAAAGTAGCGTAGCAGAATAAGAAGTAGCCGTGTTGAAGACATCAATGGGAAACGGAGTGAGAAAATACAAAAATGGAAATGGCGTTAGCATTTTATATATATATATATATATATATATATATATATATATATATATATATATATATATATATATATATATATATATATATATATATGTATGTATGTGTGTGTGTGTATGTATCCCTGTATCTATATCTATCTCTCTATCTCTCACTCTGTATATATAAATATATATATATGGAGAGAAAGATGGCGAGAGAGATGGATACTTATAGATAGATAGATAGAAAAATAAATATATATATAGCCATAGAACTGAAAGAAAACAAATATTCTAAATCACAGATCAAGATAAAACATGAAAAGATAAAGTGAAGAGGAAAAGAAAGAATGAAGAAAACAGAGTTCACAGCAAGAGGGCAAGTTCAGGAAGGGAGGAAAAGGGAAGGGAAGAAAGGGAAGGAGAGACAGAGAGAGGGGAGGGGAGGGGAGGGTAGGGGAGGGGAGGGAAGGGAAGCATATCCACGATTTACAACACGTTTTATTCTTTTCATTTTACCTACTGGGGTTCAACAGGTATTCCCCCCACCCCTTCCCCCCTTCCCCCCTCCCTAAACCTCTATCCCTACCCCACTTCCTACCCCGACCGTGAGCGAGGGGCGTTATGGGCGGGAGAACAAAACGACTTTGTCATCGTCACGCCTGCAGGGTGATTTACCGAAATACATGGAATTTCTTTTTCTTTTTTCTTTTTTTGCAAGATGCATAGTTGCAGTAACTCTTATGTGTGTCGCCTTCTTCTAGATTAAGTGGGTGATTGTTCATAATGGCTCTTGAAAATTAGTTGTTAAATGGTGAACTCCGCGTGGATGTTTCCATTTAATCAATAATAAACTAAATTGATAAATTCCATAATTGTAGGTTTTTCAACAGGAGGTTCATGAGGGGGGGGGGCAGTTATTCTTAGATTCTAAGTTTCTATTGACAGACATATGGCGGATGAAAGTGATGACGCATACACACAAAGAGACATAATTTATATACGTACATACATAAAAATATGTACATACATACACCTATATATACTTACATACTCACACATATACATATATATGTATGTATATATATACATTATATATATATATATATATATATATATATATATATATATATATATATGTGTGTATATATATATATGTATATATATATATGTATATATATGTATATATATGTATATATATGTATATATATGTATATATGTATATATGTGTGTATAT
>BOPN01003835.1:142500-145032 GCA_017312705.2 Penaeus japonicus | reverse complement strand
GAGGGAGAGAGAGAGAGAGAGAGAGAGAGAGAGAGAGAGAGAGAGAGAGAGAAAGAGAGAACGGAGACGAGCTCTCATTTCCCCCTCTTTTTTTCCCCAACTCGCTCGCTCAGATCTTTCTCTCTGTGAGGGAAATGAACTTTTGTTAATTTGGTTGCTCTTTATATGTTTTTTTTTTTTCTTTCTTTCTTTCTTTTAAGAGGAGGATGGTGGGAGGGGGGGTGGGGGTGATGTCTCTTTTAAGAAGGTCGTTGAGATTATACGTGTAAAATGATCTGGCAAGATACTGATAGATGTACGTGCATTGAGGTGCCGGGGGTCGGGTATGGTTTTGTCTCTTTGTTTTGTTTATTATGTTTGGTTGGAGTCTGTCTGTCTGTCCATCTGTCTGTATCTCATTCTTTCTGTATTAATATTTTTCTTTGTCTGTTTATCTTTCTTCTTCACCTTTTCCTCTACCTCTTCCTCTTCAAATTCTCCTATTACATCTCTCCCTCCCCCTACGCTTCCTCTCTTCCTCTTTCTTCACCTCATTCTCCCCTCACCCCCACCCATGTCATTCTTCCTCCTCCCTCAACCTCTTCCGTTCTCCCCCCCCTCTCCTTCCCTTCCCCCTCTCCCTTCTCCCATCCCCTCTCTTCCCCCCCTCCCCCTTCATTCTCCTTCCCCTTCCTCTCCCCTTACCCTTCCTCTCATCTCCTCTCCTTCCCCCCCTTCCCCTCCCCCTTCTATCATCCCCTCTCCTCTCCCTCCCCCCTCTCATCGTCTCTCCTTCCCCCCTCCCCTCACCCCCTCTACAGCAGGTTTCTGGAGATTACACACTTTCATGCTCGACTTGTTAACTTCCACATTTTCCCCGTATCTTTCCTGTTGATTTGTTCTTGCAACGAAGAGGCAGCCATTTTTTTCAGGCTCTTTGGATAACAGCTGATTTTTGTTTTGCCTTTGAATACGATACGAGCTAGCCTTTCCTCGACTAATTTTTACCCCTTCTGTGGTGGTTGTCTCTTTCTTTCGTTTTCTGGTTCTCTGTATCTTTGTCCTTTCTTCTCTCTCCCTCTCTCCTCTCTCTTTCTTTCTCTCGCTGTGTATCTCTCTCTTTCTGTATCTCTTTCTCCCTCTCTCTCTCTCTCTCTCTCTCTCTCTCTCTCTCTCTCTCTCTCTCTCTCTCTCTCTCTCTCTCTCTCTCTCTTTCTCTCTTTCTCTTTCTCTTTCTCTTTCTCTCTTTCTCTCTCTCTCACCCCCCCCCCCCACATACACACGTATACAAACTCACTCTCTCCGTCATCTCTCCCCCCCCCCTCCCTTTTTTGGTCTGTTTGTCCATTTGTCTCTATCCATCCCTGTGTTTCTATCTTTCTCTCTCCATGTTTCCCCTACATTCATTTACCTCTTATTCGATAATTCCCCTTATCTCCCATTCTCAAACTCGTCCTTTCATGAATCCCTTCACCCCTTCCTCCTTCCTTACCCATCCCGTCCCTTCTCCTTCGACGTCAAGCTGTCTATCAAGCCCCTTCATCGTCGCCAAGGCCAGAAAACAAGCCTTCCTCTCCCCTCCTCCTCCTTCCCCCTCCACCTCCCTCCCTCCCCCAACTCCTTCTCCACGACCTCCTCCCCTTGTCCAAGACCCCTCCCCCCCCACCCCCTCTTCCACACAACATCGTCCCCCGCCCTCCTCCTCCTCCTTCTCCTCCTCTCTCCTCCTCCTCCTCTCTCCTCCTCCTCCTCCTCCTCCTCCTTCGCTTCCTCCTCCTCCTCCTCCTTCTCTTCCTCCTTCTCCCTCCTTCCTCCTCCTCCTCCTCCTCCTCCTTCCTCCTCTCCTCCTCTCGTGGTCTACCCCGAGGGGATTCCAGTGTGGTCGTCCTCCGCTCGCCCAAATCCAGCCTGTTCCAGCTGGTTGGTCGGTCGCGAGACGTTTGCACTACTACTCTCCTACATGAGAGTCATTGTTCTAGACTGCAGCCTCTCCTCCTTCTCTCTCCTTTCTCCCCTCTTTGCCATCTGCTCCACCAGCTTCTATGAAGAAACAAACGTTGCAGTACAGGGAGACAAAGATGGAGGGGAGGGTGAGGGAGGAGGGAGAGAGTGGAGCAGGGGGGAGGGGGGGAGCGAGGAGGGAGGAGCGGAGAGGGGGAGGGGGAGTGGGGAGCGGAGCGAGTGGAGAGAGGGGGGAGGGGGAGGGGTGGTTTGCGGTGGAGAGGGAGGGAGTGGAGGAGGGTTTATTCGGGGAGGGATAGTGGGACAGGTGGACAGAGGGAGTGAGGGGGACAAGGAGCGACAAATATGACACGATGAACTTTCCTTGTTGTCACCCCCCCCCCCCCCACCCCACTCCGTCACACGTTCTCCTCCCCTTACTGGCTCTCTGACACTCTCTCCCCTCTCACCCACGTCGTTGCCCCGGCGGCCTTGGTGCACATGACAAACGTTTGGATCCCGTGATTGAATCAGGTCCAGTTTCCGGGATTCTTGTGTAAGCCTCGGCGGTGTGTTCCTGATTAATCTGCACTTCTCTCTTTTCTCTCTCTC
>BOPN01003835.1:130000-132500 GCA_017312705.2 Penaeus japonicus | reverse complement strand
CTCTCTCTCTCTCTCTCTCCCTCCCTCTCCCTCTCTCTCTCTCTCTCTCATTCTCTCCATACCCTCCTCCTCCATCACCATCCCCTCCCTCCCTCTATTCCCCTCCCTGCGTGGGTGGGCATCGTCTCACTGTGCATATTGAATAACCCGCCTGAATAACCGAATGAATGGGGCCTATTGTGCAGGATGGGGTTGGGTCGAGGGTGTCCATTGCTCGTTGGATCTCCCTGCTCGCCTCCTGCTTTGCTCTGTGCGGCTTTCTTCTTCTGCTCGCTCTCTCTCTCTCTCTCTCTCTCTCTCTCTCTCTCTCTCTCTCTCTCTCTCTCTCTCTTTCTCTCTCCTCTATCTATCCCTATCCTTTCCTCACAATCTATAAAGCCGGTTATATATCTCCCTTTCTGTCCTCTTGCTTTGCATAGCGCGTACTGTAGTTGTGTTTGTTATTTCGCTATCAAATTCCCGGCGTGAGTTGGTAAGCATGGAGCTTATTTGCAATTAAAATAATTTATTAGTCGCCTCGTCCTGACATGAATGATAAACGCAGTATTGCAGACTCCCTTCAGGACTCAACAAAAAGCTTCCACTATTTCATAATAAAAAAAAAGACTTTTATCATGAATATTTGTGACTGGCTAGTGATTAATATTGTACTTCCTTTATTGTCATTAGCACAGGGCAATCAACAAACTTTTTTTTTTTTTTCGTCCGCTAAAAGTAACGCTGTTTTTTTGTTTTTTTCATTCTGTGCGATAATCCTACAGAGATTACAGATCAACATGCACTTTTTGATGGGTTTATAACAAGGTTTTATGGGGGTAATGACACTCCAGTGCTATCAGCTACCATTACTTATGTACCTTTGTCTTTAATCAATTACAGTGACAAATTACAAAGTAGCATCATATCAAATGTTGTATTTACTAACTACAACTTGAGCAAGTGATGATAAACTTCGCTACGAAAGGGAACGAACCCATTTTCCTTCCATCCTTTTTGTGAACCCATATGCAAATTGTAAGTGGATACTTCATCGTTCGAGGATAGAAGGATAGGGTATGTGTTAAATGGATAAGGTTTCAGATAAGTTGGTGATGCCGTGGGAAAAGAGGGAGGGAGGGAGAGTGCGAGAGATAAATAAATATAGGGAGGGATTGCGAGATAAAAAAATAAAATAAAATAAAAAAAAGGGTAGGATAAGGGAGGATAATGGATGAAGAAAGAAAGTAGAAGGTCAAGACAAGCGAAAATAGTATGTAGGGGAGAAATAAAAACAGACTTCTGAAGAGATTAGATTAGATTATTAGATCAAACCAGCTGTTCATAGGGGAGAAGATTAACCATTCATGATTACAAATAAGTACAAGAGATAAGTACAAATCCTCATAGTACCACCATGAATCAGTAAATCAATCTCGAAAATAATCTACAATGACGATCTACGTTCCTTTGATCCTGCTCTTCAATTGCAAACGATACTGGCACTTAATGTCAATGATACTTCCCTCCCTCGCTAATTATGACGTGTCTTCGGAAAGGTTCATGTGTATAATGACTCACGTTCGAAGATAGTTCACCAACTCCCCCGGGGGAAAAATGGAACTAATTAGTAATTTGAACGCTTTCAAAACTTTTAAACGTGGAGCTAAATACTTAAGCAAGAAGTTAAGGTACGTTAGAACGAGTGGACTTCTCAACCCTTTTCAGTGGAGTGAGAATCCAAAAGGTGGGAATATTTCAGTCTGTCAATGGACACTGCATTCTGCTTTTTTTTTACCTTCTTTTTTTCTTAAAGGAATGATTTATGAAGTAAGAAAGACGAAAATGCAATGAAGAAAAATCGAGTGCTATCCTTTGGGTTTTGCTTAAACAAAAATTAAGCGGTCTGGGAAGAACGACAGAGAATATTAAATACCCTTCCTCTTCCTCTCTCTCTTTCTCTTCCTCCTCTTCCTCTGTCTCTGTCTCTTCCCCCTTTTCTTCTCTCTCCTTCTCTTCCTCCTCTTCCTCTATCTCTTTCTCTTCCTCCTCTTCTTCTCTCTCTTTCTCTTCCTCCTCTTCTTCGCTCTCTTTCTCTTCCTCCTCTTCCCCTCTCTCTTTCTATTCCTCCAATTCCTCTCTCTCTCTTTCTCTTCCTCCTCTTCCTCTCTCTCTGTCTCTTCTCCTTTTCCTTCCCTTCCTCCCTCTCTTTCTCTTTCTCTTCCTCCGCTTCCTATCTCTCTTTCTCTTCCTCATCTTCTTCTTCTTCTCTCTCTCTCTCTCTCTCTCTCTCTCTCTCTCTCTCTCTCTCTCTCTCTCTCTTTCTCTCTCTCTCTCTCACTCTCTTTCTCCCTTTCTCTCTTTCTATCTCTTTCTCCCTCTTACCCCCACCCCCCTCTCTCTCTCTCTCTCTCTCTTTCTATCTATCTATCTCTATATATATCTATCTTTCTCTTTCTCTCTCTGTTTCTCCCTCTCACCCTCTCCCCTTCCCTCCCTCCCTCACTCTCTGCTTTTCTCATAT
>BOPN01003835.1:117500-127500 GCA_017312705.2 Penaeus japonicus | reverse complement strand
ATATATGTATTTATATATATATGTATATATGTATATATATATTTTATCTATTTATTTCTCTTTCTCTTTCTTTCTATCCATCTATCTGTCTATATGTGTACCTCGTCCCCCCCCCCCCTCTCTCTCTCTCTCTCGCTCTCTCACATTCTTTCTCTCCCTTTCTCTCTCGCATTCTATCTCTCCCCCCCTCTCTCTCTCTTTCCTTATACTAACAGACGAGCAAACTTGTATAATTTTCTTTGTTATTCATGATCTCACGGTAAAAGCAGGGTAAAAAAAGAGCAAAAGCGATGATCACTGACTAACTGCAATGGCTGACTATCAACATCGTTTATTTGAGTAAAGAATTAAGACTTCCAACGCATATTGTTCTTTGTAAACTCACTTAAAGCTGAGCAAGACCGGCAGTAATTTTTTATAGCGATGCGATATTCATTTCCGGATTATTATAAGAAATATAGTGATTTTTTTTGTTTTGTTTTTTTTGTAGGGATTTAAAAACAAAGGCAATAAAAAAGGAGAGAAGTTGAAGATAAACAGAATTCATTTTGACGACTGTAGAAAAGGTTATATTAGCTCGTCCTTAGTATTACGTGTAATTCTGAGCGTCAATTACAACCCTTGCGTCGTGAAGTTATTAATTCTCATTTATACCTTTTTCTCTTGTTTTTCGTAGCATACATTCTCCTTTTCTCCCACCTTTTGTTTTTCTCCGCCGTTTCCCCGCTTCTGTTGGCAGTCTGGCTGCAAGTTGGACCTAACGTACCCCTAAGAGGAAAATCTAATCTAACTGCATTCCTTACCCAAACAAGGCTTTACTCCTCTCCCACTCCCTCTCTTCTTTGGTCTAATCCCATTTTCATTCTTCCTCTTGTGTCCTTTCTTTCTTTTTTCCTCTTTATTCCACTCTTCCCTATTTCCCTCTTACACCCGATTCTACCTTATTCTTCTTCTCTCTTCACACCACCTTTTTTTTCCATATTATTCCGTTCCTCCTTCTTTATCCTAATCCCACTTTCCCTTGTTACTCCAAGGACCACTTGTCCCTCCTTACCCTTTATCTCACGCCCCTTATTCTATCATGCCACCTCTCCCCCCCCCCCCTACCCTACACTCCCCTCTATCCATCTACCTCCCTACACCCCCCTCCCCCCTCTTACCCCTCTTTTCCAAAAACGCGAAGAGTGAGTGTGGTAGAATGGGCCAGCGGTTGGAGGGTCAGCAACACTCTATGATCAATCACTTATGGTCGTTAACCACCTGATTCTAAGGCTATTTGTCCCCGTTTCAAAAATCAGTGCGAAGAACGCTCTGTGCCCCCCCCCCCCCATCTGTTCTCCCAATTTAAAAAATAATAAATATGTTGAAGGATGGAAGTGATAGAATGGAAAAAAAAAGATAGATGGGAGATATAAAAAATAAGATAAATTGAAATCGGTTTGTCTAGATTATAACCAGTGGTTGGGAGGCGGTTAACCTTGTCTCATCGTTTAAGTGTTGACAACGTTATTAGAGAAAGGAATTCTTCCTTTTTCTTGTTTGTGCGAAGGTGCGTCTTCTTGGGCCTTTCTCAGACTATAAAGGAAGGTGATACATATTTTTAATCCTAATTGCTATTTCTCTCTCTCTCTCTCTCTCTCTCTCTCTCTCTCTCTCTCTCTCTCTCTCTCACTCTCTATATCTCTCTCTTTCTATGTGTTTTTTTTCTCTCTCTCTTTCTATATATATATATATATATATATATATATATCCATCTCTATCTATCTATCTCTCCATCACTCTCTCTCTCTCAATCTATCTCTCCATCTCTCTCTCTCTCAATCTATCTATCTCTCTCCATCTCTCTTTTTCTCCTTTCTTCTCTCTCTAATTCTCTCTCTCTCTCCCCTATCTCCCCCCCCCTCTCTCTCTCTCTCTCTCTCTCTCTCTCTCTCTCTCTCTCTCTCTCTCTCTCTCTCTCTCTCTCTCTCTCTCTCTCTCTCTTCTCTCTCTCTCAATCTTTCTATCTACCTCTCCATCTCTCTCCTTCTCCTTCTCTTTCTGGGACTGTACATAAGGTCAAAAATGCCATCGCTCCTAAAAACTAACGATATAACGAGACAAATCACTCTTTGGCCTCGAGTGATCGGTTGCTATTGTTTATTTGTGAGGTTAATGCAAGACCACTATTCAAGTTAGTTAGAATGTTAGAATATCTCTTAGAACAACTGTTTTTTGTTTATTACTTAAGGTCAATAAACAATCAGTCTCTCTTCCATCCGTCTTTTATTTAACAATTAGAGAATGAAACAGACAGGTCGATTCAGGAAAATTAATCTTATTTCGTTACCCAGTAAACGAGCAGATATTTAAACTCGCCACTCTGAAAAGTTCGTCCTGAGTCAACACTGCGGTGGAGCCAAGCACTTTGAAAACTCTTCACTCAAATACCTTTCTTTTTCATTTCTCTCGCTCTCTTTCTCTTGCTCGCTTGCTCGCTCACGCTGTCTTCCTTTCTCTCTCTCTCTCTCTCTCTCTCTCTCTCTCTCTCTTTGTATATATTTTTTTTTCTTTTTTTTTCTCTCTCTCTCTTTCTCTCTCTCTTTGTCTCCCTCCTTTCCTCCCTCCCTCCCTCATTCCCACCGACCCCTCTCCCTACCTCCCTCCCTCCCTCCCTCCCTCCCTCCCTCATTCCCACCGACCCCTCTCCCTACCTCCCTCCCTCCCTCCCTCCCTCCCTCCCTCCCTCCCTCCCTCCCCACCGACCCCTCTCCCTCCCTCCCTCCCTCCCTCCCTCTTTCTCTCCGACCCCTCTCCCCCTCCCCTCCCTGTATCTCCTATTCTCTCCTTCTCCCTCCCTCTCCCTCTCTCCCACACCATTTGTCTATCAGTCGAGGCCGTTTGAATTATTCTGTTTATACGGGAGAGTCCGCAGCCAATTCAGAAGTGGTTCGCAGTTTAAAATTCGCGAAGAGCGCTTTCATGTCACCTTCCCGAACGTGCTCAAGAGTGTTTGGGGAGAGAGCGTTTGACACGATGGAGCACAAGAGAATTCTTATACGTTGGACAAGAACATTTGTGTGTGTGTGTGTGTGTGTGTGCATATATATATATATATATATATATATATATATATATATATATATATATATATATTTGTATATAATTATACATATATATGTATATGTATATACATATGTATATGTATATGTATATACATATGTATATGTATATACACATATATGAATAGATATATACATTATATATACATATATATATAAATAGATATATATATTATATATACATATATATATATATATATATATATATATATATATATATATATATATATATATATATGGCATGGCATCACAAGAATCAGTAAGTATCTTGTCGAAACATTAAGGTACATCAGCGCTAATCTTCCGTATGTTAGTATTAAAGGAAGATTCCTTCGTTTTAGTGGATTTTACGGGGCATTTGGCTAAAAGGTGAAGTGGAGGTAAAACGTAAGAGTGCGCTAGTATCTTAGATCCATATATACTCTTCTTTTTTCTTCTTCATTCTCCCTTTCGCTGTGATTATGGAAACAATGGACGGTTTATAGTGTTAAAAGTCAGTAGAGAGCGAAAGGGCGACTAAGGAAAGGGTGGGGGTGGGGGTGAGGGGGCAGAGCGAGGGAAAGGAAGAGTAGAGAGAGAGAGATATAGAAAGAGATGAGGGAAGCGAACAAATGGGAATGAAGAGGGAAAGAACAATAACGGCATTTTTTTGCGAAGGTTAACAGAGTTTAATACGCAATGATGAGCATCTCGAACTTGGGACTTCCGCTCGTGGAAATACTTTGTCGAGAACTTGCAATATAAAGATGCAACTGTCTTCGGAGATTTTTCTTTCTCTCTCTCTCTTATTTGGTACCTCGAGAAGGTGTTTGAAGAGCTGTCGTTTAAGCTTTTCTTCGAGACGCTTACGCACGCACGCACGCCCTTTTCGCCCAGATTCGCTAACTTTCCCGGAACGATTTTTCATGGTGGGCCGACAGGTGGTGGGGCTGGTGGGCGGTGGGCGGTTGATGGTCGGGGGTGATGGGGGTGGGGGGGGGGGGGGTAAGGGGAAGTGCGTCCCTTTGTGAACTTCTCTATCCTTTGGTCTGTTTGTTTTCTATTTCACATTTCCTCACTCACTTTTTATTTTCCATTTTTTTTATTATCATTGCCCTTATGTATATATAGCATTATTGTTGTTGTTTTTTCTCAGTGTGGAATACCTTTCATCTTTCCCCTTTGTGTTTTTCTCCTGTTTCCCCTTACACTTTCTCCGTGGCCTTGACCTTCTCCTCCATCACCTTCAGTTTCCGTTTATCATGCTCCTCTTACTCTTTCACCTCTGACCCCCTCCCCTCCCGGTCTCAACCCCCCCCCCCACCCACACACCCCTTCCCCACGCCCCTCCTCCTCCCTCACGCCACCCTACGCCCTCCTCCTCCTCCTCCTCCTCTTCCATCTTCATTCCTCCTCTTGTGAAAAAGCAAAAATAGAAATGAAAATAATCCACCTGTCAGATTTTATGCCCCCCTTTCCTGTTCTTTGCATCTTTCCCACAATTGCCTTAGGGGTACTTTCGGTACGTTGTGTTGGTTGTGTTTCGCTGATTTTTTCTCTCTGATTTTTGTCTTGCAGTATTTCTTCGGAGAGTAACACCAGACTATGAATGGTTTAGCATCGTAATTTTGTGTAGTTGATTCTTGTTTCTTTTTTTGTTCACTTGTTTTGATATGCTGATGCTGCTTGAACGTTGAGACTTCATTTGTGCAAGATATTGCACGTGTAGAATGGCACAGTTATAAAGGTCTTTGACAAGGACTTATGAAGTTTTTGGGTTAAATGCTTATACAAAGAATCCAAAAACACCTTAAAGAGTAGAGTTGAGATCCTATAACCCCGATATTTCAGCGGCACAAATTCCATTGACTATATAATGCGAAATGCCGATCCCACACTCAAGATCTTTTGAATTCAGTTCTCGCCGCGTGCCTCTGGAATGGGAATCAAGCACAAGGAAATGAAAACCCTAGAGCGAAACAGAGGAGAAATGTCAAGGATAATGTCTATGGTATCGTTATATTTACTTCATCCTTTCCTGAGTTTTATGATAGTCTTACAGGTTAAAAAAAAAAAAAAAAAAAAAAAAAAAAAAAAATAAAAAAAAAATACCTGTCTACAAACCTATTATAAGAGAACAGTACACATTGAAATGAAGTGAAGCATCACTGTTATTATGATGACAAGGATCTATTCTAAGCAAACCGGAAAAAGGCCCTCCTCAGGGATGCAATTTGCACACCAATATCCCCCGGCGCGAGTGCAACAATATACGATATTTGCTAACATTCTCTTGGTCTTGTGAATTCGTAAGTGAAGGATGCAGATGTGTCTGGACTGCATCGTATTGTTACGTCTCTAACGGTATTTGAATGTATCATTTATTCATTTATTTACCTGCAGGAGTGTGTGTCTGGCGATTACCCGGAAACAAATCTAAGCCATGCCTTGTGCGTAGTCTCTGACAAACTGACCAGCACGTAAGAGTATGGCGAAGGAAATTCTAGTTAAAAAAAGAAAGAATATGAAGAAAAGAAATGAGTCGCCAGTGAATGAACTTCTTTGTGAGTGAACTGAGGGAGACGTAGGTGAATTCTAGAATGAAATCCGTTTCTCTCTAGAAATTCCCCGTCTCTAGAGAGCGAGTTCAAGAGCCCCCAGGAAGCTCGCGAGGCAGGGGAGGGGGAGAGGAGGAAAAATGGGATTTAGAGGAACAAGGAAAGGAGAAATCCTACTTTTGTGCCGAAGGAGAAGAAAGAAATTGAAACACACAAACTGTAATACATACGTCTGCACGTGGGTTACGGGGAGGGGTGGGGGGTGGGGGAGTTAAGCATCAAAGGGTGTTCGCGAAATGGAGAAAAAAAAGAGGAAAGGGAAAGGGAAGCAGAAAGGGTCCGAGCAAGTGAAGCCGGATCGTAGAGCCTCGACGCAAACACATTACCCGGCCACCCTGAGCTGCACTGAAGGGCGCCTCGAGGTGGGTGGATAGATGGATGGATGGATGGATAGGAAGAACGATTTCCAGGGACAGCCTTACCTCGAACGACCCCTCAGAGGATTCCGAAAGTTTCCGAAGATCCTTTGATAGAATCCCCTCATCGAAAGTGCAGTCATGACGGATGTATTTAAGAGAGAAAGAGAGAGAGAGAAAAAAAAAGAAAAAAAATAGAGAGGGAGGACATCATCGTAAGGAACTCGCTAGGCACACATACATAAAAAAAGAAAAAAAGTGCCAAGGTCTTAAGGAATAAAATAGCTCGGCATGACGGAGGGGAGAAGAGGGGAGAAGACGAGAGGAGAGGAGAGGAGAAAGATGGATCCTTTTCTCCCCAAGGACTTCGGGGAACCTCGCCCCACGTCGATAAATCCTGCCCGTGCAACGCTATCCGATCCTTCTCGCTCGAAAGGATGTTATTTTCCCCTTTGAAAAAAAAAAAAAAAAAAAAAAAAAAAGAAGTTGAATAGGATAGAATGTTGTTATTGAAATGTTCTTTCCTCTTTAATGAATCGGCGTGGTTATTGTGTTATCGATTTAATATCATTAGGGTGATTTCTGGCGCAAATAGCGTTACTGGTTATTGCTGGTGTTATTGTTACTGGTGTTCTGTTGTTTATGATAATGATCGACATTGCTATCGTAAGTACGATTATTACGAATGCAATGTGGTTATCATCTCATCATTTTTTTAGGTTTTGGTTTTATTACATATCATTAGATCAAAGACACGTAAAAAAATTTAATTATCAGATTCAGTAACTCTTTATTATGATTATCGTCATAATCATTATTATTATCAACATTATCATTATGATGATAATGAATATAATGTTAGGGATAATGATAACAGGTGACGGTGATGAAGATGGTTATATTGATGATAATGATGATAATAATAATCGTAAAGCCGCTAATTGTAACCATGACTATAGATATTATTATTGTTCTTAGTATCATTATCGCAGTTAGTATTAGCATTACTGTACTGCTATAACTTGTGCAACTACGACTACTAATAATAGCCAAAATTGTAACGATTTCTTTGCTGTAATGCTGTAATGTTAATTAGGTGAACATAAAATGAAAAAAAAAATGCTGACTCAAAATGAAAAAATCAACTGCAGTGTGAAGGCAATATGAAGGAAATAAATAATTAAAACAAGACAAGTTATATATGTGTACATAAACAATCTGCAATGCAAGTTGTTTATAGTATATTGTTGTAGAAACATTTATAAATAACATTATTTATGAATAGATCATGCGCAAATTATACATAGGAAGAAAGGTCTTAAATAAGTAACACACTTTTTAAAAAATCGTAAGAGCAAGAAAAGACATATAACACGAATAGACAAGGAAACAAATTCAAGAAAACAAAAAACAAGGTAACGGAATTAATCAGAACGCGACGCACAGGTAAGAAAACGTTATTAGTCAGCTGATAATAACATCATACATTTCTACCTCGAAGGTGAGTGTTATTTGCTTGAACTAACGAATAACAATATGCAATTTCATTCTCTGGGGTCATGGTAGGTTATGCATGAGTCTGTGGATTTCTAAGTCAACATTCATCCAGCCTCTTGAACCTGAATATACCCTGTTTCTAGTTTGAATAAGATTTGCACTTAGAAAGAGAGAAATATCTTATTCTATCCATGTCTTATGATAATCAAAGAATAATTCATTCAGTTGAATCAAGTGCATTTGGTAAATTTGAAAAATATTCCAGTGTTATTCTCTCTTGTCTGTTGAATACTTTGGCGTGATTAAGTTTTAACAGAGTAGGTTTGCATGATTTCTTATTTTGAAACCTACACTGATATTGCATCGTATTGCATTAGCTGATATATAAACCTGATAATCATTGATATCGTTACCACTTTTTGACATATTCCAAAAAAAAGAATGATTTTGGCTACCTGTGTTAGTGGGCGTTGATTTGACAATATTTATCACACCGGGATATGTACTCGCTAAGTCGGAACAGAAAGACAATTACCGGTTTAACCTGTTTAAGAATTATTTTTTGGATGATGCAATGGCCCGAGGCTTCATCTCTCGAGCTCCTCTGCAATGGTTGTGAGTTCCTGCTTAGTAACCGGATTTAAAGTTAGCATATATGTTTGTTTTCAGAAATGCGTCGGTGAGACTGGGAATGGTTTCGATTCGACCAAATTTTCTTCTGTGCTGGTGAACTATTGATCAAAATGCTTAATAATATCAACGCCCAAAGCCCTAGCGTTGATATTGATCGAAATACGGCAGTCATTAGAATCGATTCAGTATGACTAATTACTTTCCACTAATTAGACCCAAGGTTTTTGTTCTTGGTAATAATCACTCATGAACAACCTCCTTTTTTTCTCCTCTCGTTCCCTCTCTCGACACCTCCAACGGCCATACAATGTCTTCGTCCGCACTGATTGCTTAATTAGCTTGTTAGCTTGTTAGCTGGATCGGCGGAAAAGTTGCCGGTGGATTGCCATGAAGATTTATGGGTGGGTTGCCAAGGGACCTGGTTTGATGAGACGTTGATGGTCAGCGGATCTACGGGCTGATCAAGGGTTGAATTCATGGATTCGTTGCAAATTGCAGGATTTTAGGGATTAAATTGATAATATTTATGTTAACAATAATGGTAAGGGTAATGGTAAATGGTCTACTGTATTTTGAAACAATTTTTTTTGGCGTTGGCGGAGGTTTGCGCCATCTGAGTGCTCTCTCGTTAAATCTGTGTAATTTCATAACAGTCTCTAAGGGAGGAGTTTCTGGAGATGGTGGTATTTGGCTATATAGTTTTCCCTCTTTTTATCAATACCCTAATGCTACTTTTATTTTTTATTTTTTTATCGGTATATTTTTCATATCGGTAAAATGTCCCAAATTCCTCGGAAATTCTGCATTTGATTAATGGTGAAACGCGTAAAATTCGTATCGCTAACAATGCAAACTATTTCTGGCAAAGTGCTTATTTTCATCTGTTCGATTTATTGAATGGAAGGCTGCAAAAGAAAAAGAAATTCATATCGAATATATAAATTCAGCATAGAGGTTTGTGACGCCATATGGAACTACAGCTGTTCAGTGCTTTCTGCTGTGCATTATAAGCTCTTGTTAAAATTTATGGCTGTTTGAATAGCTTATTTCAAGAGACCGCAGTTAAAATTTCAGGAGATAGTGCATGTCTCATTTGTATTGCTAATTTTAGAATAATATGATTTAATCTGATGTTAAACTAACAAGGAAGTCAGCTTCAATATCAATACTTAATGACTTGTGCGATACCAAAACGAATGGCTTCTAAAAAAAAAAAAAAAAAAAAAAAGCTTAGGTAGCCAATTTCAAATATATCACCATTTGAAGTAAAAAAAAAAAAAAAAAGAAAAAAAAAAAGAAAAAAAAAATAGCGATTCACAACCACTCTTTATAAACTATCAGGAACTGCCGTAAAAAAACAGTGTCTCTTTTCTGATGCTCAGGCGTGTCCGTAAAAGCCAGATGCCGAATGGAGCCACAGAGCCACAGAGGTGTGTGTGTGTGGGGGGGGGGGGGGAGTCTCATAATTACCGAAGCCTTTTCCCCGAGCGAGGCGCGGGTCCAGTTACAAACGTCCTCGCAAAGTTGGTGCCGTTGTTTCCAATTGGAGTTAATCCGCGGGTGTTGTTGCCTTGTTGCGTTGGCGGGATGGGTGCGTGATGAGGGCGGCGGCGTGCTGTGTGGCCTGATAGCGTTAATTGCAAAAGGTTTGGGGTAGGAATGTTTAGGGAGGGCGGGCGGGAGGGAGCGGGTGGTGATGGGGTGTCTCTGTCTGCTTGCTCGCGGCATCTCGCGGCCTCGGTTTAGAATGAGTGCCTACTGCTGCTGCTGCTGACTGTCCTCCCGCGATACATGCCTTCCCCTACCCCCCCTCCCC
>BOPN01003835.1:110000-112500 GCA_017312705.2 Penaeus japonicus | reverse complement strand
GATAACAAAAACATTTTTGTTGTTGTTGCCTAATTTTGCAACATATTACATTCGATAAACAAGTGAAATCCAGATCTATCAAGTATCAAAATTTAGGAAAATTGACTGAATATATCTCCATAAAGAAATAGGGTCGGCAAGCCACCCCACCCCCCTCCAACCCCTTAAAAAAATAAATAAAATATTCAGTGTCGCATCCAGCAATAAATACACATACAAACGTACACATATAAATATAAACGTACGTTAATGCAAATAAACACACTCACGCTCGCGCGCTCTCAAACATACACGCCCACCTCCGCCCATGAGAGGATGCGAGTCTGCGAGATAAAGGGCGCATCACTTCCCTTTCCCTCACCTCGTTCCTGGTGGCTGAGTGGGCTAAGGCGTCGCTCGAGGGCGCTGAGGCTGATGACGTGCGCGGGTTCGAGGCCCCACCAAGGGCACTTCTGTAGGATAGTCGATATATAGTTAATAACGAATTTGTAGGTTAGTTTCACAATGATGAAGGCCCTTCATACTATAGGTGGGGGTAGGGAAAATATTTTCTGTAGGTCTGTATTCGTTAAGATTTTATTCACATCTAATTAATTCCCTGAACCTCAATTGGCAGTCCATCCTGTGCATTGTATACGATTTTTGTGTTATTATATAGTTGTTTGATAGACCTACAAACTTTTTCATTCATTTTTTAAGAAGTATTATTGCTGGATGTTATCACGAATAAACTTTACGGTTCATTTGTCATAAAAAATAGATACTTATTCAGAAATGAACACTTTTTACCACATAATTAAGACCGCATGATAAACGTTAACTGGTATTTGTTCTCATTCATAGAAAAATAGAAAAAATGTACATCTTAGATTATTCTTTCCATATTTTTTAATTGTTTATATATATATATATATATATATATATATATATATATATGTGTGTGTGTGTGTGTGTGTGTGTGTGTGTGTGTGTGTGTGCATATATATAATTAATTATAGATGCAATTCGTTTGTATGCCGCGTGTAATCATTTTCAAATAGCCAAACCTTTGAAACTGACCGAACCAGCGGTTTACTTTTTTAGTAAATTTTGTAAGTCCTTCAGTTGAACAAGATTATTGATTTTTCTTCTTCCTTTAATGCATGGCTTTAGCTAGCCGACATTTAGTAACCGTTTACCGAGCTCGTATTTCAGTGGCTGCGACCCTCGGGTAAGGATGCTCGGGGGAGTCGCGGGATTTTTAGATGAATAAATAGAGTTTTTGATTAATAAATAAGTAAACAAATCCATGGGTAATTGATTGAATTAATAGGATATATATATATATATATATATATATATATATATGTATATATATATATGTGTGTGTGTGTGTGTTTTGAAGAAATACAATAATGATAATGATGATAATCATGATAATGATTATAAAAAAATATTCAAATCATCAAGTAATATCCAGATGTATTTATCATATATTTCGAGGAAAATAGAGTGAAATTGACTGAATAAATCTGCAATAAGAAACATTATATATCATTTCTGCCCAGAAGATCGCCAAAGCTCCCCCCTCCCCCTCCCCCTCCCCCTCCCACCCCATAAGAAAATATCCCGGGTCGCATCCTAAAAACATACTCCTTAATTCTTCTTAACTTAGTCTTTAAGTAAATAAAGAACAATTCTTTTTTTTCATGCACTTATCTATTATTCTCCTAAGTATACCGAGGTCATGTCCTTTAAGCTTAGCCTCATACCTCATGATAAAGCCACATATCCTCATCATTGTTATAACTATAAAAGTCCGCATGTATCAAATTAACGATCCATTTTTTCGCTTCTTTTGTAACGAGAGACGATATGTACCGCCCCCCCCCCCCCGCCCCCGCCCTGCCCGAGAGAGTATTCACCCCTCCACCCCCACCCCCTTTCAATTTAATCCCAGTTAGTGTGCACGTTCCTCTCCCTCAAAGTTAGTCTGTAGCCCGGTCCCCCCCCCTCTCCCTCCTATACAGATCCGCCCCCTCCCAGTCTGTATGTAATGCTCCCTCCCCCTCCCAGACAATCTGCTATCACCCCACCCCCCTCCCAGGCAGTGTGCGATCCCCCCCACCCTCCTCCCAGGCAGTCTACACCCCCCCTCACAGTCAATCTACAATCCCCCCCTCCCAGTCAGTTTGCAATCCCCCCACCCCCTCACAGTCAATCTGCAATCCTCCCACCCCCTCCCAGTCAGTCTGCAATACCCCCACCCCCTCCCAGTCAGTCTGCAATCCCCCCCCCACCCCCTCCCAGTCAGTCTGCAATCCTCCCACCCCCACGCCCCAGTTAGTGCACAGCTCCCCCCCTCCCCCCTCCCCCCCTCCCCAAGTCAGTCTAGACCCTTACACCAGTCAGTCTGCACTCCCTCCACTTCCCTACTACCCCAATTAGTGTGCAGACCCTGCCTTTCCCCCTTACCCTCCCCCTACCCCTCCTCAGACACACCCCAGTCAGTGTGCAATGC
>BOPN01003835.1:47500-52500 GCA_017312705.2 Penaeus japonicus | reverse complement strand
AAGAGAAATGGTCAATCATCAAGTTCAGTCACCAAGAAAATTCAAATCAGAATCCATCTTAAGCTTTTTTTTTTTTTTTTTTTTTTTTTTTTTTTTTTTTTTTTTTTTTTTTTTTTTTTTGACAACGTTCCGGTTTGAAATTTATGTTGAGGCTTTTGATGATAGATTATTTTGCCTCTCTCCAAGTGTTCGTTTGTCTGCTTGTCCTCTCTCTGCCCCCCACCCCCCTCTCTCTCTCACTCTCATTCTCTCTCTCTCTCTCTCTCTCTCTCTCTCTCTCTCTCTCTCTCTCTCTCTCTCTCTCTCTCTCTCTCTCTCTCTCTCTCTCTGTCTCTCTTTCTCAATTTCTCTCTTTCTCAATTTCTCTCTTTCTCTCTTTCTCTCTTTCTCTTTTTCTTTCTTTCTCTCTCTCTCTCCTTCTCCTTCTCCCTCTCCCTCTCCCTCTCCCTCTCCCTCTCCCTCTCCCCCTCTCTCTCTCCCTCTCTCTCTCTCTCTCCCTCTCTCCCTCTCTCTCTCTCTCTCTCTCTCTCTCTCTCTCTCTCTCTCTCTCTCTCTCTCTCTTTCTCTCTCTCTCTCTCCCTCCCTCTCCTTCTCCCTCTCCTCCTTCTCCTTCTCCCTCTCCCTCTCCCTCTCCCTCTCCCTCTCCCTCTCCCTCCCTCCTTCCCTCTCCTGTTTGTGTGCGAAAAAATATACACAGCGTCCTGTGTTCTCCCTAAAATCTCTTGCCGATTTAATGTTGCGGCCAAACCTCCAATATCCGGCCGTCCTTAGTCCTTGCAACCCCCCCCCCCCCCCCCCCCATTTCGTCCTTCCACCCCGTCCCACCCCACCTTCCCTCCACCCCAGGGTAATTTCGCCCTCCCCTCTCTCCTCCTTCACCCCTTTTTCTCTCCTTCCCTCCTTAACCCCCTTCTTTCCCAGTCATTTCGCCCTCCCTTAGAGATATTGATAAGGAGAAAGGAGATACAGAGACAGAGATAGCCTAATAGATAGGTAGATAGATAGATAAATAGATAGATAGATAGATAGATAGATAGATAGATAGGCAGACAGGCAGGCTGACACACAAAGACACCCACCCCCAACCCCACCCATGACACACCCATCTATTATTACTTCCTCTTAATAACCTCTCTCTACACTTCAATTCACTCCCCACACCCCCCACACCCCCCCACACACACAAACCGGCCAAGGAAAAACAAGCGAAGGAGCAATGGCGACGGGAGAGCGGAATGGCAGGTGAGACAGGTGTCACGGCCGCTGCTATTGGCGTGGTTGCGAGGGCTTGGGTCTGGCCAGGTGGGCGGTTTCGGCTGAGGACTTGATCTCGCAATTTGCAGCATGGGGCCAACAACGCCTCCCTTAATCCGATTAGAGCACAAAGGAAGCGGAACGATAGGGGGGAGGGGGGAAGGGGAGGGGTGTTGGTAGAGGGTGAGAGAGAGGGGGTGAGGGTAAGGGAGGAAGGGGGGGAGAGGGTAAGAGAGGAAGGGGGGGGAGAGGGTAAGGGAGGAAGGGGGGGGGAGAGGGAAAGGGAGGAAGGGGGGGAGAGGGTAAGGGAGGAAGGGGGGGAGAGGGTAAGGGAAGAAGGGGCGGGGGGGAGAGGGAAAGGGGAAGAGGGAGGGGGAGGGTATGTGAGAGGGAGAGAGAAGGAATGTGAGACATAAAGAGAGGAGGGAGAGGGATTGTGTGAGAGAGAGGGGGGGGGTTATGTGAGAGAGAGAATGGGGGTTATGTGAGAGAGAGGGGGGGGGGTTATGTGTGTGAGAGAGAGAGAGAGAGAGAGAGAGAGAGAGAAAGAGAAAGAGAAAGAGAAAGAGAAAGTGAGAGAGAGAGAGAAAGAGAGAGATGGAGAGGGAGAGGGAGAGGGAGAGGGAGTGTTAGAGAGAGAGAGAGAAAGAGAGAAGGGGAGATGGAATGTGTGGTTGTATGTGTGTGTTTGAGAGAGAGAGAGAGATGGTAGTGGTAGGGAGAGGAAGGAAGTAAGGATAGAGAGGAGGAGGAGAGGGGAGGAGAATAGCGAACAGGAGAGTAAGGGAGGAGAGAAGTGTAGAGGGGAGAAAAGAAGATAACATAGGAAAAGGGGAGAAGAGAAGTGAAGAGAAGAAAAGAGAGCAGAAAAGAGAATATAATAGAATATAATAGAAAAAAGAGGAGTAGAGAGTAGAAGGGAAGAGAAGAAAAGAGAGTAAAAGAGTAAAGAGAGAGAAGAGAAAAGAGAAGAGAAGAAAAGACGACGAAAGAACAGAACAGAAGAGAAAAGGAGAGAAAAGAAGAGAAGAGAAGAGAAGAGAAGAGAAGAGAAGAGAAGAGAAGAGAAGAGAAGAGAAGAGAAGAGAAGAGAATATGAGAGAAGAGAAGAGAAGAGAAGAGAATATGAGAGCAGAGAAGAGAAGAGAAGAGAAGAGAATATGAGAGCAGAGAAGAGAAGAGAAGAGGGAGGAATAGAGAAGGAAGGGACGGAGCACAGAGAGGGGTCGAGGGAGAAGGAGCAGCGCCCGATTTATGTAAAAGCGTAAAAGCAGAATTTAGGAGGTGAGGGGGAGGGGGAGGGGGGTACGGATGGTCATGTAAGGAGAGGTGGGGGGGGAGCAAGGGGGGGGAGGGGAAGGGGATCATGCAAGGGGGTTAGGGAAACTGAAGGGAGAGCACAGGGAATGAGGGTCAGTCCGGGGGGGGGGGGGGTGAAGGAAAGGGAAAGGAGGTGGAGGAGGAGGAGGAAAAGGAAAAGGAAAAGGAGGAAGAGGAAGAGGAAGAGGAAGAGGAAGAGGAAGAGGAAGAGGAAGAGGAAGAGGAAGAGGAGGAGGAGGAGGAGGAGGAGGAGGAGGAGGAGGAGGAGGAGGAGGAGGAGGAGGAGGAGGAGGAGGAGGAGGAGGAGGAGGAGGAGGAGGAGGAGGAGAAAAAGGAAAGGAAAAGGAGGAGGAGGAGGAGAAGAAGAAGAAGAAGAAGAAGAAGAAGAAGAAGAAGAAGAAGAAGAAGAAGAAGAAGAAGAAGAAGAAGAAGAAGAAGAAGAAGAAGGAGGAGAAGGAGAAGGAAGATAAGGAGAAAGACGAGGAGCAGCAACATAAGGAGGAGAACATGGGTGGCGTAGAAGATTTAGCTCCTCACTCAGTTGAATAGATCGTAATGCCGGGGACAGTATTATGCTCTTATGCGTCGTATGTAAGCGGATTATGCCGTGATTTGTCTGTCATTTGCACAAGGCATATCCTTAGGTGTTGACTCCTTCACCGGTTTTTTCTTGATCGTCTTAGAAGTGTAATCTTGGTTTACGTGAGTTTGGGTGTCATCCCTTTTATGTATTGTAGTGCTGTGTTGTGTTTTTGCTGTTGTTATCATGATTATTATTATCATTTTCATTATTACTACTACTATTACTACACTACTACTGCTACTGCTACTGCTACTACTGCTGCTACTGCTACTGCTACTACTACTACTACTACTACTACTGCTACTACTATTCCTGCTGCTACTACTACTATTACTGCTACTACTACTACTGCTTCTACTACTGCTACTACTACTGCTACTATTACTACTGCTACTACTACTGCTACTACTACTGCTTCTACTACTACTACTACTATTACTATTACTACTACTATTGCTGCTACTACTACTACTAGCACCACCACCACCACTACTACTACTACTAGTGATATTACTATCATTGTTATTATCATTATTATTATGATAGTGATAAAATCATTATGATTATCATTATCACCATTATTATTATTTTGAATATTAGAACTACTGTCATGATTAGTGTCATTGTCATTTTTGTCCATACAAATATTCGTCTTACCATCGGTTATTATTGTTGTCACTGTTGTCATAGCAACATCTCAGCCTAACAGCTACCGGGTATTGGAAGTTCGATTCTTTGTAATCCGTTTGATTTTTTATTTATTAATGATTTAATTATTATGACTTATTATGGATGAGTGATCGATCTTTAATTATTCTTTTATTTTTCTTGTAAATTTACTTTACTGTTTGTTAGTTTACCTATCATTCTATGTATGAGCATTCATCCTCTCTGTTTTTTGTCTGTCTGTCTGTCTATCCTTTATTTTTCTACTAGTTTGTTGATCTATCTGTTTATCTGTCAATCTACCCTCTATCCTTCTATCTATCTTTCTATATCTGTCTGTTTCTCTAACTTTATCTTAATCTCTACCTGTCTGCCGGTCTGTCTGCTTTCCATTCTCTCTCTCTCTCTCTCTCTCTCTCTCTCTCTCTCTCTCTCTCTCTCTCTCTCTCTCTCTCTCTCTCTCTCTCTCTCTCTTTCTCTGTCTCTCTCTCTTTCCCTCCCTCCCTCCCTCCCACCCTCCCTCCCTCCCTCCCCCTCCCTCCCTCTTTCCCTCGTTAACCCTATCCTCACACCCTTGACCGCTACGTAATGACATGTCCTCTGATTGAAGAGTTTCGTAAAAGGAAGGAAACATTGTATAGTATTGCAACATCCTTTATAGAGGACGGCATTTTATCAGATATATTACGTAAACACAAGAACTTTGACTGTAACAGATAAAATTGTAAAGCCTTTCTTGAGTGATATACACGTACTACTATGTCACATGTATAGTTTTAACCTAATATATCTGTTTGTTTCACCAACAATGCATTTAACATGAACTGAGGTACAAACTATTTAGGCCTAGTTCCTATACCTATTCATGTGTATGCATGTATAGAGTATGAATAAACCTTTCAAAATCGAGATCAAATCCTTCCTCCCTCTCCCTCTCTCTCATAATCTATTCATCACTCGCTCCATATATACACACTCGCATATATAATAATATTGGTTCACAACAGGCTAACCGTTTCTCACTCGAGATAAACAAGTGGTTAGTTATTGTCATCTGTCTCCATAAAAGGTCGAGATGTCACTTTGTGTCATGTTCCTGTCAGGCTCCAGCACTGTCTTTGTTGTTGTGGATTTATCTCTGTTTCTCTTTCTTCCTTTGATTTTATCTTTTGAATTT
>BOPN01003835.1:32500-42500 GCA_017312705.2 Penaeus japonicus | reverse complement strand
ACTTGCAGGTGTTGGGGACATCTGATCGGCTCAGTCTTTTTTTTTGCATTTTCATCACCATTATTATTAATTTTATTATTATTTTATTATTATTATTATTATTATTATTATTATTATTATTATTATTATTATTATTATTATCATTGTTATTATTATAACTATTATCACCATTATTATTGGTATTATTATCAGTGTTATTATTATCGAGGTTGTTGCTTTGCTTTGTTATTATTATTATTGTCATTATTATTATTATTATCACCATTATCAATGCTTTTGTTATTATTATTACTATTTGTAGCAGTAGTAATATTATCATTACCATCATCTTTACTATGCCATTATCATTATTTGTTGTATGTTTTTTCTGTTTGTTTCCATACTTCTCTGTATGATTACTTTTCTCTTATAGATTTTGCTTTCTTATTTTGTTCGCTTTTAAAACTAGTTGTGAAAAGAAACAACGGAAAACAAACATACATGAAGCCATCACAACAAGGAAAAATAAGAACAACAAAAAGAGAAAGAAAGGTTAAACAAACAAACAAACAAAAACTAGATCTGCATGGACAACAAAAAACCAAAGTTTGAGAGAGAAAAAAAAATGTGATTGTTCTTTCTAGAATGCAGAACACACTCGCAAAATATCTGGAAAACTAGACGTCCTGGAAATGAGAAAGAAGAAAAGGGAGAATAATTAATAAAGGCGATGTGAGGTTGAAAAAGATCTGATTTAGAATAATAGACATATTGTATATCTTTTACCTTTGATGTTCGGATCGAAGGTCAAAGATATATAATGCAATTTTTCTTTTTCTTCTCAAGAATCATAATAATTACCTTGAAAGGCAGATCCTCCATTTAAAGAAAACAATAGCAACAACAACAAAAAAACAATGAAATTATGAAAATGAGTGAAATATCGAATTAATATCAAGACTTGTATCCATCTACGCGACCCTCAGCATCCGGAAAGGATTCTGAGAAGAGAAGAAGAAAAAAAGAAGAAAACAAACAAACTGGAAAAGCAAAACTTTAGTGATGGAAAAGGCATGTGATTTGATAGAGATGATGTGATTTTCTCTTCATTTCCAGAATCCTTTTTCCTTATATATATTCGAGCACTTCCATGTTATTATCGAGGTTGTTGCTTTGCTTTGTTATTATTATCATTATTATTATCACCATTATCAATACTTATTATTATTATTATTATTATTATTATTATTATTAGATATATATATTTTTTTTCTTTTTTTTTGCATTTTCATCACCGTTATTTTTATTTTTATCATTATTATCATTATTGTTATTGCTCGAATATATAAGATATTATCTTATATATTCGAGCACTTCCATGTATATATATGATACTTATTGGTAAAATGCTGTTACGATACTTATCAACTTGCTGTGATACAAGGCAAGTGTTAGTTTGGTGTGTCGTTATTCATGTGTGGAAAGGAATGTGGATGTGCATGTGAGTATGTATACGCATGAGGAGTAACGTGCATACATGTATGTATGTGTGTGCGTAAGTGCATAACAAATACGTAGGGAGATTGCTGAAGTGAATGCGCAGATACGAAAGTACATGTATGTATGTTTACTTATGCATTACACTAGGAAAGGAACACGTGTACGCGAAGAAACGCATACAGTTGTGTTTATGTATGTGTGTGTGTGTGTGTGTGTGTGTGTGTGTGTGTGTGTGTGTGTGTGTGTGTGTGTGTGTGTGTGTGTGTGTGTGTGTGTGTGTGTGTGTGTGTGTGTGTGTGTGTGTGTGTGTGTGTGTGTGTGTGTGTGTGTGTGTGTGTGTGTGTGTGTGTGTGTGTGTGTGTGTGTGTGTGTGTGTGTATGTGTGTGTGTGTATTCTCAGCTACTCCCGAGACCCCACTCCTGATGTCAAAGATTTACATGGTAAATTGGGGATGAAACAAGGTTGCGATGGAGGACAAATGGGAGGGCGGGCGTGAGATCCACTTTGTTTCTTTATGTCGTGGGCGCGGATGGGCGGCCGCTCGGGGCTTTCGCTGGGCGAGGAAATGGGGCAGTTAGGGCTGTCTCTCCGTCGCTTCTCTCTCTGCCTCACTCTCTTTCTTCTCTTCTCTCCTTTTCCCTCTCTCTCTCTCTTTCTCCCTCTACCGTTCTTAATTTTTCGCCCTCTTTTCCTCACTCTCTCCCTCCCTCCCGCTCTCTCCTTATCCCTCTCTCCCTCTCCCTTACTTATCTTATCTTCTCTCCTCTCCTTTCTCCTCTCTCTCTTTCTCTCTCTACCGTTCTTAATCTTTCGTCCTCCTTTCCTCACTCTTTCCCTCCCTCCCGCTCTCTCCCTATCCCTCTCTCTCTCCCTCTCCCTCTCCCTCTCCCTCTCCCTCTCTCTCTCTCTCTCCCTCTCCATCTCCCTCTCCCTCTCCCTTTCCCTTTCCCTTTCCCTCTCCCTCTCCCTCTCCCTCTCCCTCTCCCTCTCCCTCTCCCTCTCCCTCTCCCTCTCCCTCTCCCTCTCTCCATCCCTCTCCCACATCGCTCCTCTATATCTTTGGTCGTTTATCACTTTCTCTCTGCCCTTTACTCGTCCGAATCCTTTCTGCGTGTGTCCAATCGTTTGAATCTTTATTGGCTTTCTATATGCCGCCCTGTCCTATGGGGGAGGGGGGCATTTTCATTCCTTCTCACTGAATGTTATTACAGTTTTATTTAGGAATGTTTGCAGGATGTATTTATACGTCTATATATATATCTATCTATCCGTGTATGTGTATATATATATATATATATATATATATATATATATATATATATATATATATATATATATATATATATATATATAGAGAGAGAGAGAGAGAGAGAGAGAGAGAGATCTGTGCGTGTGTGTGTGTGTGTGTGTGTGTATGTGTGTATGTTTGTGTGTGTGTGTGTGTGTGTGTGTGTGTGTGTGTGTGTGTGTGTGTCTGTGTGTGTTTATGTGTGTGTGTGCGCGCACGTTTACGTGTGCTATGGGCAACAACATGAGAAGAAATCAATTCGACGTTTGTTAAATTATACTCTGAAAAGAAAAGGGAAAGAAGGAGAAGAAGTAGGAGAAGAAGTAGGAGAAGACAAAAAGCAAGAATATACAAAAGGAGAAGGCACGGAAATATAAATCCAATTTGCATAATTTTCCAGTAGATATTTACACCATACTCCTTTCTTAGAGGAATATAAGGACAAAAAAAAGAAAAAAAGAAAAAAAAAACAAGATATTTACATACAAAAGGCAACCGGGTTTTATCATGCCAAGCCTCACGAAGAAGTAAAAAAAAACAGAAAGAGTTTGAAAGAAACAAAGAAAACCAAGGAAGAAGACGAAGAAAGAGAAATTCAGAAAGAAAGAAGAAAAACAGAAGAACAAAATGAGATTGAAAGTGACTATACAAGAAAAAAAAATCAGAAGAAGAAGAACTAGAAGGAAAAAAAATTATAATAAAAAATAAGATAAAAAACAAGTGCCATTTATCAATCCGTCTCTTCGTGACTCTCCGTGCTGGATGAAGTTCCTGACCCTCCTCCTCCCCCCCCCCCCTCCCCCCTCTTAAAGCACGGTCGAATAACACTCCGACAAGCAGAGGATCAGCAGCAGAGAGCATCCTTGGTCATGCAAAGCACTCCTTGAGAGAGAGAAAAAGGATGTTTTGGAAAGCGTCGGCAAGAAGAAGAAGAAGAGGCTATCAGTCTTTTGAGTTCCTGAGAGTGATCCTTCTCGTGTTTTTTTTTTTTTTTTTCCTTTTTTTTTTTTTCCTCGTTTCTCTTTTGTGGTGAAGGGGGGGTAGGGGTAAGGGAGGAGGTAGGGGAATGTTAGAGGGATGGGAAGTATGCAAAGTGAGCAACGAAGAGGAGGAGGAGGAGGAGGAAGAAGAGGAGGAGAACTGAGATGGTGGATGGGGAGAGAAGGGAAAATAGATCGGAGAATGATGATGTTGATTGGAATTGTTGCAGTATTTAAAAAAAAACGATATTAACGATAAAAATATAATTACGATTGGATATTGATTAATGACATTGATAAGGATGATTGATGTTGTAGATATTATTGATATTCAGTTATCATCCGATTAATGATTATTGTAAGACGATGATTGTGCTGTTGTTGATAATTATGATAAAAAGGCTATTGCTGATAATGATAACTAGTGAATAATGACGATAAGATGATAATGATTATGATAATGAGAGCCATAATGATAATGATAATGACTGTGATAATAAATAATGCTAGAATTATGATAACAAATGTAATTACAATGCAATTATGATATCAAGCAAAATTACGAAAACTACTATTATCATGAATGAAAACAGTAGATCGACTAAAGTAAAAGCAAAATAGAGAAGAAAAGAAAAAGAAGAAGAAAACACACACAATAATACTAATAATAATGATAATATAATGCCATAATAAAAATAATGAAATGGAAAACAAAGAAAACGAAGAATAGAAGGACTACACAGAGCTGAATGACTACAACAGCAACAGCAAAGCACTCGACGCAGAACTAGAGCCAAAGAGGTCCTCCTCGGCGTCTAAAAGGAATCTCGGGTACTGCAACTTACGTCCTGCGACTTACGTCCTGCGACTTACGTCCTGCAACTTACGTCCTGCGACTTACGCCCTGGAACTTACGTCCTGCGACTTACGCTTTGCAACTTACGTCCTGCAACTTACGTCCTGCAACTTACGTCCTGCAACTTACGTCCTGCGACTTACGTCCTGCAACTTACGTCCTGCGACCTACGTCCTGCACCTTACGTCCTGCAACTTACGTCCTGCGACCTACGTCCTGCACCTTACGTCCTGCAACTTACGTCCTGCGACCTACGTCCTGCACCTTACGTCCTGCACCTTACGTCCTGCAACTTACGTCCTGCGACCTACGTCCTGCACCTTACGTCCTGCAACTTACGCCCTGCAACTTACGCCCTGCAACTTACGTCCTGCGACTTACGTCCTGCAACTTACGTCCTGCGACTTACGCTTTGCAACTTACGTCCTGCAACTTACGTCCTGCAACTTACGCCTCGCAACACGAGCTCGAATCAAATTATAGGCTACGTCTGTCTGTGAGCTGGAGCTCGACACACGCACAAGTGGAGATACGGGGTGGGTAGATGGGGGGGGGGTGGGGGTTGAGGAGAGAGGGAGAGAAGGAAGGAAGGGGAGGGAAGAGGGAAGGAGAGGGAGATATAAGGAGGAGGGAAGAAAGGGGAGGAGAGGGAGAGAAGGAAGGGGGGTGGGTGGGGGTTGGGGAGAGAGGGAGGGAGGAGGGAAGGGGAGGGAAGGAGAGGGAGATATAAGGAGGAGGGAAGAAAGGGGAGGAGAGGGAGAGAAGGAAGGGGGGTGGGTGGGAGTTGAGGAGAGAGGGAGGGAGGAGGGAAGGAGAGGGAGATATAAGGAGGAGGGAAGAAAGGGGAGGAGAGGGAGAGAAAGAAGGAAGGGGAGGAGAGAAAGGAAAGAAGGGAGGAAGGGGAGGAGAAAAAGGAAAGAAGGAAGGGGAAGAGAGGGAGGGAGGGATAGGGAGGAGAAGAAGGGGAAGAGAGGGAGGGAGGTAGGGAAGGATAGAGAGGAGAGGGAGGGAAAGAAGGAAGTAAGGGGAGGAGAGAGAGCGAGGAAGGAAGGGAAGGAGAGAAAGGGATGATAAAGAGAGATAGAGACAGAAGGAGGGAGGATAGGAAAAGATAGAGAGAGAGATAAAGAGGATAGAGAGAAAAAACAAACAAACTTCGTACTATATTCCACATCGCTAAACTCAAGTCCACCCAAGTTAATATCTAAGACTGACGGCATTTGATTAGAAAAAAAAAAAAAAAAAAAAAAAAAAAAAAGGTTTGAGCAAAAGGGTTCCTTAATGATTTAAAAGATAGGAAGTGTTGATAAAGGGAGATGCCACAGCGCCCGAGATGGCATGAGAGTAATAAGTTTTGTCTGATTTCTTGAAAAAAAAATAAAAAAAGTTTTTGCTCTTAGTGTTTTTGTTTTCTTGCTATCATCATCGTTACTATCTTCATCAATGGTCGTAGTCATAGAATATCATCCTTTTTGTTATGATATTAGTATTGATATTATCATTACTGTTGTTGCTATTGTTATTGTTATTCTTATTCTTATTATTGTAATTGCTATCATTATTATCCCTATTCTCATCGTCATCTCATTCCACGTCTTTAGTCTGCTCCTCCTTATGATGATGATGATGGGCATTATCATCATCATCATCATCATCATCATCATCATCATCATCATCATCATCATGAATATCTTTGCCTAAAAGAAGACAATAGAAAAGGAAGGACAAGACGGCGAAGAAGAATAAGAAAACAAAGACGCACACACACACATACACACACACACACACACACACATATACACACACACACACACACACACACACACACACACACACACATATACACACATATACACACATACACACACACACACACACACACACACACACACACACACACACACACACACACACACACACACACACACACACACACACACACACACACACACACACACACACACACACACACACACACACACACACACACACACACACACACACACACACACACACACACACACACACACACACACACACACACACACACACACACGCACACACACACACACACGCACACGAACACGCACCTGCCATAACACACCTGTCGTTGATGCCTAAGGAAGCGGGCGTTTCAAAGGCTCTCAACCTCCACCTACGAAAGAAAAAAGAAAGAAACAGGTTCTTAATTCGGGTCGCTTTTGGAGCTCCATTTTACGTACGAGAAGGGGAGGGTAGAGGGGAGGAGAGGAGGGAGAGGGAGGGAGGGAGGGAGGGAGGGAGGGAGGGAGGGAGGGAGGGAGGGAGGGAGGGGAGGGAGGGGGAGGGGGAGGGGGGAGGGGGAGGGGGAGGGGGAGAGGGAGGGAGAGAAAGGGGGAGGAGTAGAAGGGGTAGGGGGAGAGGAGGTTGAGGGAAGAGAAAGGGAGGAGTAGAAGGGGTAGGGGAGAGGAGTGAAGGGGAGGGGAGAGGAGAGGAGGGGAGGAGTAGAAGGGGAGGAGAGTGGGAGGGGAGGGAGGAGGGGTGGGGGAGGATGGTAGAAAGGGTCACGTCCAGAACGAAATTTTGTGAAATAAGGATGGGTTCTTTGAGATGGCTATTAGGGGGCTACAGATCATAAAGATAAAAATAATGAGGACGATGCTAATGGTGATTTTAGGTAGTCATAAAATAATGACAATAATGATAATTTTGACTGTAATATATACGATAGGGAGGAAAATCAATACGGGATAGAATAAGGATACTGAAAGTACCCCTCCCCCCCAAAAAAAAAATAAAAAAATAAAATAAAATAAAATAAAAAATGTGTAATTAGGAAACATTATAACCGTAAAATCAACACTAAAACATTAATGAAAAGGGATTAGAAAAAAACACGAATTAAAAAACAAAAAAAAACAAAAAAAAAACGATAAAGTACCTATAGATAATGGATTAGATGAGAGAAGGAAGTGAGGCTGGTAAGATAAAAAAAAAAAAAAAAAGAAGAAGAAGAAAAACAGGATCCATTAAAATACTTGCATATTAATTCACTATATCGAATGTAATAAGAGACAGGATGAATCAGAAAAGGTGGAAGAAGAGGAAGGGAGGAGAGCAAGAAGAAGAGGAGGAGGAGGAGGAGGAGGAGGAGGAGGAGGAGGAGGAGGAGGAGGAGGAGGAGGAGGAGGAGGAGGAGGAGGAAGAAGAAGAAGAAGAAGAAGAAGAAGAAGAAGAAGAAGAAGAAGAAGAAGAAGAAGAAGAAGAAGAAGAAGAAGAAGAAGAAGAAGAAGAAGAAGAAGAAGAGGAAGGGAGAAGACCAAGAAGAGAAGGAGGGGGAAGAAGAGGAGGAGGAAGAGGACGAGAGGAGAAGATCAAAAAGAGGAGGAGGAAGAGGTAGGGAAGAGAAGAAAAAGAGAATGATGTATAGGAAGCAGGAGGAAAATAATAAAAATAAAGAATGAGGAAGGGTATAGGAAGAGAAGGAGAAAAAGGAAAAAAAAATGGATAGGAAATAAAATAAAAACGGAAATGTAACAGAGAAACAAAAGAAAAGGAGAAGAAGAAGAGGGAAAAAAGGGAAAAGGGAGAGGAGGTAAAACAAAAGAAGAACAAGAAGAAGAAGAAGAGAGGGTAAAGGAGGAACACAAGAAGAAGGAAAAGAAACAAAACAACAACAAAAAAAGGCATTATCTACGGATGAATCTTTAGTCTTCAAGATATATTACGCAGGTAACCCCGGGCTGGGGACATAAATAGGATGTCGAGGGTATCTAATTGAAGGATTCATTGCCAGTAGGACCCATGCAGGAGATTCACATTCTTTCGAAGAAACTGTGGAAAACTTGTGTATTTTGAAACTGGAATTTTTGTGCGTTAGCGGAGGCCTGCGCTCTCTGATTGTTTTTATTATGATTATTATTATTATTATTATCATTATTATTATTATTATTATCGTTATTAATATTATCATTATTATTATTATTATTATTATTATTATTATTATTATTATAATCATCGTTTTAATTATTTTTCATTTTTATCTTTATTATAATTGTTATTGTTATTATTATGGTTATTATTACCATTTTTGTTTTCATCTTTATTATTATTATCAACATTACTAATGCCATCATTAGTATAGATGTCATTTCCAGTTGATTTCTGTAATTATCATCATTTGATTACTATTTGATTGCTTTTATGATAATGAAAATTATCATCTTTGCTATTGTCATTATTACTGCTATTACTGTAAGCATCATTATTATCATGATATTTTTCTTTCATTATTTGATAAGGATAATGATAGTAATAACAATCATTACCAATATCATACCATAATTATCGGTTTAATAGGTAATAGACTGTTCTCAATTCTTCTGTTTCTTCTTGTTATTACTACTAGAACAATTATTGCTATCAGCATTACCTATTTTTACAATTGTCCTTCTCTCACTTGACAACCAACTTCTTACACTTGAATATATCTCTGTCTCGCGTCCTCTTTACTCTTTCTCCTCCTTCGAGTCACCATAGCCGTTTCTTCCGTTGAAATGACACCTTTTTGACAACAAGTATCGTTAGGGGGGAGGGGGGGGGGGTGGAGCTCAGATATGTGGGCGGGGAAACGTCATGCGATGATATGCCAAACAATAATTTGATGGTATAAGCATTGATATTTGATTGATTACCTTTTTGCCATCAGCATTGTAAAGCTCTTAGTTAAGTCTTAATTAGTTTGAAGGATGTGTTATGAGGAAGTTGTGTTAAATGCGGAAGAGATTTTTACTTGTTTGGGGAATGTTACTGCCAATTAATGTGTCCGGATCTGCGCAAAAAAATAAGCTGATCTTTAGAATACATATCAAAGGAAAATTTTTTTTTAACTCATATTAGAATTTATACGTAATTTATCTCTTTCCATCTCCCTCTTTCTCTCACTCTCTCTCTCGTTAATCCTTACAGCTACGTATATTTCACTTTTCGGTCCCAATTTTGGTATATTGTTTACATGCGGGTGTGATGATATGGGCGAAGTTCCTTGTGTTGGTTGCGTAAGGTTGAATCCATGCATATTTGATATATTGGTTGTGATAGAAGGGTATTTGCGCATTCACAATTTTCCTGTTATCTATGCAAAGATTTGAATAGTAAGTGACACACACACGCACACACGTACACACGCACACACACACACACACACACACACACACACACACACACACACACACACACACACACACACACACACACACACACACACACACACACACACACAGGCATTGGTGATTATATTAACATTGACGAGAAACGAGAAGAGGAAGGCATAGTGAGAATGAGGGTGGCAATGAAGAGGAAAAAAAGAGTGCAATTGCTAAGGTCAAGGTTTTATGAACACGCTTAGGTAATTGCTC
>BOPN01003835.1:25000-27500 GCA_017312705.2 Penaeus japonicus | reverse complement strand
CAATACTGTCGTTCTTGTCGCTATTGTTATTTCTAATATTATTATTATCATCATTATTGATATTACTACTATTACTAATTTTGTTATTATTATTATCAGTAGTAGTAGTAGTATTTTTATTTTTGTTATCAATAACATTAATATTATCATTATTGTTATCATTAGTGTTTATATATATATACATATATACATATATACATATATATGTGTGTGTGTATGTGTGCGTGCGCGCGCGCGTGCGTGTGCGTGCGTGCGTGCGTGTGTGTCCGTGTGTGTGCGTGTCCGTGTGTGTGCGTGTCCGTGTGTGTGTGTGTGTGTGTGTGTGTGTGTGTGTGTGTGTGTGTGTGTGTGTATGTATGTATGTATGTATGTATGTATATATATATATACATACATACATACATACATACATACATGCATACATACATACATACATACATACATACATACATACATACATACATACATACACACACACACACACACACACAAACAAACACACATTCATATATATTACCATTATCATTGCCACATAACAGATATGGACCGGAAAGGGAAATGCTTCGATCGTTGTGCATAACAGTATCATATCCTGCCAGGTATTCCCTTTGCTTTTTCTCCTTAATTGTGAATGATTGAATGCACTCTGCTTTGAAGGCTGATTTTGACGCGAAGGAAGGCATGGTGAATGATCTTGTATGGGTCAGTGGTGAGGGTGATGACAGAAGGAAGGATGTGTTATGAGAGTGCCATTGGTGGTTGTGATGGTAACAAATGATAAGGGTGATGGTATTGATGTTGTGTTTGAGTTAATGGTAAAGGTAGTGATCGTAGTAGTATTTGATGTAACGAAAGGTAGAAAAGAAATATTGATAAGGATTATGGTTGTCTTTATGAAAATGCAATGTTATTATTATTTTTTAATGTTAATCTCATCACTCTTATTGTATTAGTTTTAGTACTATTGTTGAAAATGTTATCATTACTAATAGTAAAATAGGAGTTACATTCATGATTAAAATGATGATGATGGTAATAATGACAATGATAGTAATAATAATCAAGTATGTAATCATCCCTGAATTGAATGAATGTGAAAAAAACAGAGAAAATGGCAACATTTCAAAAGATGCCACTTAGTTGATATCTGACTTATTTTCGGAGCTTATATCCTGTTAATTACTTCTAATGAAATGTCGAAGGAATCCTCTAGAACGAAAATCGAATGCATTGGATAATTCTGAATTTACATGCGACACAAAAGAAAAGAAAAAAAAAATGTTAAGCGTGTATACAAGTTAAATTAAAATAAACTTACCATTAGTTATACACTCCAATTCTTAACAAAATTGGTACTTCACCATGTTTTATATATCTTTAACTTTTATGCGGGTTTCATTATGATGTAACTCATACAGGAATAGATATATATGCACAATAATTCAAATGAATGACCTTAAAACGAGAGTTACTCAAGACCCTCTGGGAATGTGGAAGGCACATTCTGTAATTCCAAACGGATTGGCGTGGATTTGAGCATTTTCTAGTTAGGAATATATAGTGTTTCCTGAAATGCAAAAAAATGCAGAAATGGAATACAAGACTACTGGCGTTACTATCAACTGACGTGTTTTCAAATTGCTGTTTTTATTACGAATTTTTATCATTATTTTTTGTTGTTGTTGTAGCTATATGATTTTTGTTTGTTATTACTGTTGTTATTGTCTTAGTTATTATAATTATTATCATCATTCTCGTCGTATTTATCGTCGTCATTGGTATGATCTTCATCATCCAAAATTTCATTTTTGTTCCCCTTTCCATTATTGCTCGAAGGAATCATTACTATTGCTAATCCCATTAACATGATTAATGATATTACAGTGGTAGGAATAAATAAGTAGATAATTAGATATGTAGATAGAGGGAGAGAGAGAGAGAGGGAGGGAGGGAGAGAAGAGGGAGGGAGGGAGAGAGGGAGAGAGGGAGAGAGGGAGAGAGGGAGAAAGAGAGAGAGAGAGAGAGAGAGAGAGAGAGAGAGAGAGAGAGAGAGAGAGAGAGAGAGAGAGAGAGAGAGAGAGAGAGAGAGAGAGAGAGAGAGAGAGAGAGAGAGAGAGAGAGAGAGAGAGAGAGAGAGAGAGAGAGAGGAAGAAAGAGAGAGAGTGAGAGAAAAAAAGAGACCTAACAATAACAGGAAAAAAAGGGAAATGAACTACCAGGGGTGAGAACGGCGAGCCCGCCCTCACGCAGCGACGGCGAGAGGCGAGGGCTGTTCAGTTCAGTTCAGAGAGATTTGCGAAGACGTCCCTTCGCCAGGGCTATATGCACGTGGCGGCCCGGCCTCTGCCAACTATAAGTGCTGACTCATCTGATCATCACTGAATGCTTACCGTGGCGGTCGGATTGCCTGAAGGCGCTCTAGTTGCCAGGGGGCAAGCGATTGGCATAGCCGCCTTACCAACCCGGCGGCTGTCGTCTCTGGGCCCTGCCTGAGGAAGCG
>BOPN01003835.1:17500-20000 GCA_017312705.2 Penaeus japonicus | reverse complement strand
TATAAGTGAATAGACAAATATGAAGACATGAAATAGACACAAAGACAAAGGCAAAACATACAAAAGGGAGAGGGAAAGAGGGAGGGCCGCTTCAGATACAGTCTGAGAGTCAGTTTTTTATTGAAATGTATAACAGGAATTTACAGAGGGTATTTTAAAGGCTTTGTTTTGGCCTAACTAGGATGAAGATAACAATGCCAATTATTTTTAAAAGGCATTTCCTCCAGTCCCCCCCCCCACCATCCCCCCAGTCTCTCACTTATAAATAAATAGACATTTTAATAAGTTTAAGTGAGGTTAAATTGGAAATCCAATGCCTGTTTTATTCACATGTGGAGCGAAGGTCATAAGTTTGATATGAATAACGCTAGTTTCGTTTATAAATCTTCTAATTCGTGAAATAAATGATAAAATCTATTTTAGAACAAGAAAGTACCCAAATATGACCGGGCCATTGGATTGTGAGTGACCTTATCTTATTGTTTTGGTAAGTAAAGCTTTTCAGGATTCCTTTCCCGTGGTTCGACTCCTGTGACCTGATTTAGTCTTTTGTTCCTGCAATCTCTCTGTCAACTGTCTATATTTGTGTAGATTAACTTCGACCAGCTATCCGTTCCGTTTTTACACCGTGTGAAGAGGAACCGTTGGTGGAGTCGTAACGCTACGATGTATTTATATGTTCTCTCTCTCTATCTGTCTTCCTCCCTCACCCTCTCTCTCTCTCTTTTTCACGCACACACACACACACACACACACGCACGCACGCACGCACGCACGCACGCACGCACGCGCGCGCACACACACACACACACACACACACACACACACACACACACACACACACACACACACACACACACACACACACACACACACACACACACACACACACACACACACACACACACACACACACACACACACACACACACACACACACACACACACACACACACACACACACACACACACACACGACCAACATGATCTCTTCACAAGTTGTTTCAAAATACACGAACCTGAAACTCATCCATCTCTCTCTCTTCTCCCCAGTTCCTCCGACATCCATCCGACTGGTGGGGAGGTCAGACGTGGTCAGGATGAAAGAGGGCGTGACCTACCAGCTGGTGTGCGAGGTCGAGGGGTCACGACCAGCTGCAGTCATCAGCTGGTGGAAAGATGGAGAAGAACTTCACGACGACATGGCGGTAAGTTGGTTGTTGAACATGCACTCTCTCTCTCTTTCTTTCTTCGATCTCTCTCTCTCTCTCTCTCTCTCTCTCTCTCTCTCTCTCTCTCTCTCTCTCTCTCTCTCTCTCTCTCTCTCTCCCTCTCCCTCTCTCTCTCCCTCTCCCTCTCCCTCTCCCTCTCCCTCTCCCTGCCCCTCCCCCTCTCTCTCTTCTTTCTTTCTTTTTTTTCTTTCTCTCTCTCTCTCTCTCTCTCTCTCTCTCTCTCTCTCTCTCTCTCTCTCTCTCTCTCTCTCTCTCTCTCTCTCTCCCTCTCCCTCTCCCTCTCCCTCTCCCTCTCCCTCTCCCTGCCCCTCCCCCTCTCTTTCTTTCTTTCTTTTTTTCTTTCTTTCCTCTCTCTCTCTCTCTCTCTCTCTCTCTCTCTCTCTCTCTCTCTCTCTCTCTCTCTCTCTCTCTCTCACTCCCTCCCCCCCCCCTCTCTCTCTCTCTCTCTCTCTCTCTCTCTCTCTCTCTCTCTCTCTCTCTCTCTCTCTCTCTCTCTCTCTCTCTCTCTCTCTCTCTCTCTCTCTCTCTCTCTCTCTCTCCCTCCCTCTCTCTCTCTCTCTCTCTCTCTCTCTCCCCCCCCCCCACCCCCCCTCTCTCTCTCTCTCTCTCTCTCTCTCTCTCTCTCTCTCTCTCTCTCTCTCTCTCTCTCTCTCTCTCTCTCTCTCTCTCTCTCTCTCTCTCTCTCTCTCTCTCTCTCTCTTCTCTCTCTGTTTCTCTTTCTCTCTCTCTCTGTTTCTCTTTCTCTCTCTCTCTCTCTCTCTCTCTCTCTCTCTCTCTCTCTCTCTCTCTCTCTCTCTCTCTCTCTCTCTCTCTCTCTCTCTCTCTCTCTCTCTCTCTCTCTCTCTCTCTCTCTCTCTCTCTCTCTCTCTCTCTCTCTCTCTCTCTCTCTCTCTCTCTCTCTCTCTCTCTCTCTTTCTCTCTCTCTCTCTCGCTCTCTCTCTCTCTCTCTCTCTCTCTCTCTCTCTCTCTCTCTCTCTCTCTCTCTCTCTCCCTCTCTCCCCTTCTCCCTCAGAGTATGTGCATGACACATGTTGAGCAGTATAATGTTAATCCTCTTCTATGTAGACCACGAGACTATTTATATATTTATTCGTAATTTGAGATTTATTATTTTATCATAAAATAATGATTAAGGAGCTATATTCTGAAAAGAAAAGAACAAAATAAATCGGCCAACGTGTGATTCCACACTTGGCATGGAGCAGTTTCGGTCGCGGGTCCTGGGGATTGCCAAGCCACACCTCTAACCACTACTCCATTTTGACGAT
>BOPN01003835.1:12500-15000 GCA_017312705.2 Penaeus japonicus | reverse complement strand
AAAAAGGAAAGAAAGACAGGGGGAGCAAAACACCTGTTTTGATACAAACTCTCACATACACATAGTGCAGTGAAGAGAAGAGAGAGAAGATGAAAGAAGAGAAAGAAAGAAAAGAAAGAAGAAAGAAGAGAGAGAGGAAGATGAGGGGGGAAATAGAGAGAGAGGGAGAGAGAGAGAGAGAAGAGGAAGAGAGAGAGAGAGAGAGAGAGAGAGAGAGAGAGAGAGAGAGAGAGAGAGAGAGAGAGAGAGAGAGAGAGAGAGAGAGAGAGAGAGAGAGAGAGAGAGAGAGAGAGAGAGAGAGGATATGCTGTTGAAAGGAATGCTGCTACCACTTGAGGCGCTCTCGTTGACAAAAGGGGAGAGATGTGAAAAACCATACGTAAAATATCAAAGATAAAATAGGGAACAGTAAATAAATTCAGACTCATTAATTCGGGGGGAGCAGTGAAAGAGCATGAAAGGTGGGGAGGTCCCTGAGAAGAAGGGAAGGAAGGAAAACAGAGGAAGAAGGAGGATGAAAGGAAGGAGAGGGAAGAAAAGGAAGGGAGAGATGAAGGAGGAGGATGAAAGGGGAAGAGGAGAGGGGGTGGGAGAGAGAGGTGAGGAGAGCGGGTGGAGGAAGAGGAAGGAGAAGGAAGAAGAAGGAGAGATGAAGAAGGAGGGAGGAAGAGGCGGAGAGAAGGAGGGAAGAGGGAGGGAGGGGAAGGAGGAGAGGGAGAGGAAGGGGAGGGAAGGAGAGGAGGAGGAGAGGAGGAGAGGGGGAGAGAGGGAGAGAGGGAGAGGAAGAGGAAGAGGAAGAGGGAGGGGGAAAAGGGAGGGGGAGAGGAGAAAGAAAGGGAGAGAGGAGAGGAAGGGAGGAAGGGAGAGGAGGAAGAGGGTGGTGGGAGTAGAATGGAGTGAGTCTAGATCAGATCGAGTGGGAAGGGAGAGGAGGAAGGGAGAGAGAGAGAGAGAGAGAGAGAGAGAGAGAGAGAGAGAGAGAGAGAGAGAGAGAGAGAGAGAGAGGCTTTTTTGACTTTGAGAAACGCGAGTTTATTGAGACAGGCAGTTAATACATCAAAAAAAGGATATGAGTAACATGGGTTATCCTCACCTGATATTGATCCCTCTTTGGAGGCTTACATCATATTACAAAACCTTACAGCTATGTCAACATATTGAAATATATACAGAACAAAAAGACAGATTAATCATAAACACACAGTTAGTCATTTACATATCAGAGAGAACGAATACAACAGTATGGATTATCACCTTCAACATGCTAAGTCCTCTCCTGTGAGATCACATAATTATACTTGAAATATATGGTGCACATTTATCATTAATAAACATATATATATTTTATAGAAAATATTATCAGAAGATCAAAGTATCATTTGTATTTAACAGGATGATGTGTCATAAATTCTCATTATCACATCTCAATAAATCTATAGCATTATCATGGTCTCGGCAGAGAGTCACAATCGGATATACACTGTTGTCAACTACAATTATGCTGTGGTCGTGCGAAGTGCTTGTACTTCCTTAAAATTTGTATTACCTGGCCATTTCTAAACATCCATACAGCTTGTTCAGGGAGTCCAGCTGCTATCTCTAGAGTTTCTATGAAAATCACAAGCACTTGGACACTGTAAGATATAGTGTACTAAGGTGTGTGACCTTGGTGACCTGCATACCTGCATTCTTTTTCCTGTTCCCCTGTCGGGACACCTAGCTCCCAATAGTATTTGCACCTAGCCTAATTCTATGTGCACAGAGTCTTTCCACTTGCTCTTGCCCCTCCCATATGTGAAGTCTGTGTTTATCGCTAGATGCATATAGTGTCGCAAGGTTTCGCTCGTCTCAATCAGTTCGCCTTTCTTAATCTCATCATAGTCTAACTGCATCCTCTTGATATTGCTCCTTGCCTGCTTAAGAGTCCGAGCACTTTGTATGTCCACCTCACATTTTTAGCTGCCTCCTTCGCTACCTCATCCACAGCCTCATTAAGGGTGATACCGACATGCGATGGGATCCAGACGAATGTAATCTCACGTCCCTGGCCTCGTAGCCTATAGGCAGATAATCGGACACTCTGTTAACAATGTGCTCAAACACAGGGTCCCTGCTGTTAAGAGAGTCCAGCACTCTATTATCACAAAAAGAATGCATCTTTATTGAGAGAGAGAGAGAGAGAGAGAGAGAGAGAGAGAGAGAGAGGGAGAGAGATGGGGGGAGAAGAAAGGAGGAGACTGACAAAAGAAAACATGATACTTGATAGGTGAAGGAAAAGAAGAAACATAATATAAAAAAACAACTGTTTTCTGATAAATTCTTTCTTAAAGCTACCAAACAACTTACTAATTATTTTGGTCCATTAGATTCTTCTCCTAACAAGGAAGCAGTCACTGCTCCAGTTACTTATCCCGTTTTCTGTTCACCTCTTAGGCGAGGCTGTCACACTAGTTATTTTGTCTTTGGCCTACTCCATTTTTCCTGTCTCTGCTTTCTTCAT
>BOPN01003834.1:110159-112194 GCA_017312705.2 Penaeus japonicus | reverse complement strand
ATATATATATATATATATGCACATACATATACATATACATGCATATGGATTTTTTTAGGTTTTGTTGCTGTTAGTATTATACCCTTGTAATACTATATTCATAGTATTTGTGATAGTTTTTAGTGCTGCATTTTAGAACTAGTCTATCAGTAAGACTATGGATGATGTGATGACAAGGGGAAGCTACAAAAAAGCGTGTATAATGTTGCTTTAAACCTTTTATCTTATTTTATTATTTATTTATATATTTTATCTATCTATTTATTTCATTATTTTTATTTTTTTATGACTAGACGAGAATACACTTCTTTTAGTTATTGTTGTGCATTTACTTTAAACCTTTTATCTTATTTCATCTTTTATTTATCTATTTTATCTTTTATTTACTTATTCATTTATTCATCATTATTATTATTTTTTATGTTTTATTCATTATTATTATTATTTTTTTTTTTTTATTATTATTTTTTTATGACTAGCCGAGAATACACTTCTTTTTGTTGTTGCTATGTGTTTACTTTAAACCTTTTATCTTATTTCATCTTTTATTTATCTACTTTATTTTTTATTTATTTATTCATTTATTCATCATTATTATCATTTTTTATGTTTTATTTATTATTATTTTTTTTTTTATTTATTTATTTATTATTATTTTTTTTTATGACTAGCCGAGAATACACTTCTTTTTGTTGTTGCTATGTATTTACGAAGGTGAATCAGTTCAATCAGTTCATATTAAAGCGTGTAATGGTACACTTATTCACAAATAAGAGTACCATTGGCGTTCAGTTTGTCAATGAAATGTTGCAATTCACTAGGGAAGTAAACTCATTAAAATGACATGGTTTTATCCTTCCTTGCAACTTTGTTTGTTTAGTGTATATGTTTAGCTTTAATGGAACTCACGTTGGTTCTCCTGAGGGAGTCATTTTCATTGTTGCTGTTGTTGTTATTACTATTTTTTTGTTATGTATTTATTCACTTTTGTCTTGTTCTTATCACAATTCTTATCATTAATCATTATTCTCTTACTTCATCATATAACCTACAGTATATTTTCCGTAACACTACTCCCGCCATCATCAACGTCACGCTTTAGATCAACAACAACAAAAAACAACAACAAAGAAACAAGTAAAACGAACAATGTAAAACACCACGTACAAACACACACTAGCAAACAAACACAAACACAAACACAAACACGTTCATGGTCAGTGGCTCTTCTGGAATCTGCAAAGTTCGAAGGAAAAGCAGCAACATCAGCAAGACCAGTAAAAAGGAGGCAGGAAGAGAGGACAACAGCGGCTAACAAAGGAGAGGAAAAGTTCAGCAAGTAAACACAGGACGGAGAAGGAATAACAATTCCATGTAGAGGCCATTGGCACGCGTCTCGCCAATATGTGGGTGTGGGGGTAGGTGTGTATGTAGAGAGGGAGATGTATACATATGTACATGCGCAGATATACATGCGAAGAGGCGCATGCGTGCACTCTTTTCTCTCTCTCTCTCTTTATCTTTCTCTTTCTATTTCTCTCTCTCTCTCTCTCTCTCTCTCTCTTTCTCTTTCTCTTTCTCTCTCTCTCTCTCTCTTACACACATACACACACACACACACACATATATATACATACATACATACATATATATATATATATATATATATATATATATATATATATATATATGTATATATATATATATATATATATATATACATATATACATATATATACATACATATTATGTGGATACACTCAACCCGAAACATATGTAGGTACATATATATATATATATATATATATATATATACATATAATGTACACCTAAATTTATGTACCCATAAACCACACCCACACAATAAAAAAAAAATATAAAGAAAAGCAATAACCCTCTCTAAAATCAACAGATTTAACACAGCCACTAAGAGGAGCGATAAACACAAACCCCCCGATAGGAAATTCGCCAAAGTTATGGCAATTGCACAAACCAGGAAGACCAGCTGATGATCGATCCAATAACATACCAATTC
>BOPN01003834.1:67500-70000 GCA_017312705.2 Penaeus japonicus | reverse complement strand
TGGAAATGGAGAAACACATGATATTCAAATGAATTCAGTTAATCTCGTCAATAAGCGGAATGACTAGAGGTTACAGGTCCTATATTTATGAAGGAAAAGTACATTTTAAAAACTCTGTATATGGCGCCCCAGCAACAAATATTTTGACAGGTCCGGTGCAATATCCATGTATTTTTTTCTATCTCTCCTTTTTTTTCTTTTCTTTTCTTTTTTTTCTGGAAAGAGTACAGGTAGAAAATGAAACAGGAAAGGGAGACGGTTCAGTCGATACTTTTGCTTAAAGCAAAAACAAGATTTTTTTTGTGTGTGTTTGTATTCTTGTTTTTTTTGTTTTTTTTTTTTTTTCAAATGTTATCGGGACAAGAGTGACATAAGTGCCTCGCGAGTCCCAAGGTTAAACATAACATCAAAATGAACTTGATTTTCATATTCATCGTTTTTTTTTTCTTTTTTAAGGTGGCATACAGGCATACACTGTCTATCCCAATTCCTCCAATCTATATTTACTCCCTCATTCTGTTTCTCCCCACTTTTATTCCACTCTTGAGCCCTTCTTTTATATTCTTGACCTCTTCTCTTAAAGACTTCCTTTGTACAAGAACGATGATAAGTGAGTAGCATAAAAGCTTGCGATATTCGACTCTGGTCTAGTGTCGGTGATTTTGCCCAAAGTTATGGCGAGCTTTACACTGTGGGGGATCTTTTACGAGGCCGAAGGTATGAGAGGCCGCATAAATATAGCCTTAAGGGCCCTTAGTACCTGGAAATTATTACCGGATGGGGATGGTTGCAAACGGTTTATTTATATATATATATTTTTTTTTTTTGTATCTCTCTCTTTCTTTCTCTCTTTCTTTCTCTCTTTCTCTTTCTCTGTCTCTGTCACTGTCTCTGTCTCTGTCTCTGTCTCTTTCTCTCTCTCTCTCTCTCGCTCTCTCTCTCTTCTTTCTCTCTCTCTCTCTCTTTGTTTCTATCTATCTTTCTCACAATCTTTCTCTCTCTCGCTTTCTCTCTCTCTCTCTCTCTCTTTCTCTCTTTCTCTCTCTCTCTCTCTCTCTCTCTCTTCATTTTCTCTCTCTCTCTCTCTCTCTCTCATATAAGCCTATCTTATGTTTGTTGATTATCATGCCGTGTTCGCCATAATCCTTGCGTTGGAAATTCAATGTAGGTTAATTTGTTTAAATAGGTTTTAACGGCATTTGAGGGAGATGAATACTGTGTGTGTGTGTGTGTATGTGTGTTTGCGTATGCGCATGTGTGTATGTTTTCTTTCCTTTGTATGTAGGTGTTTGTGAATTGATACAAACAATGTATAATAACAATAAAAATCTTCGCCATTGTTTTTCTCCATGCGCATAGGCCTATATTACCTGCCAAACAAGACGTTTATAGCTTCATGTAAAACTCATTGTTGGGGATGTAAACTACATAAACTTCAATTACGGTGAGGGAGGTAATTTTTTATGCTCGAATTGCAAAAAGCTATATATATACATACATCTATACATCATAGGGTGAGGCGGCTGATATAAAAAAAAAATCCTATGTAACTAGGTTCTCTATTTCTAGTGTGATATATCATCAAAAACAATTATATCACAGTTATTTTCAGTGGCCTATTTATCTATATTTAGAACGGATTATCTATCAGTTTTAAAAGTAGTGTAATTGTCGTTATTTAAAAGAGTATAATAGACTGTAATTAGTGTAGGAAAGTGAATTATATTTTTACCATTTTACTTAAATACTAAATTACATGCTTGTCTGTGCTTAAAATAACATAGCTATCAAATTTACAGAAACATTGTCACATAAGTTACTTAATACCTAAAACAATGTTGTTACCCATTCTGAAAATAGCATAGCTTTATGTTATTCAAATAAACTTCTCGTTAGTACTTATATTATATTTCTATGACTACTCATATCTAAAAGGATTTATTTCAATTGTTTTTTTTTCTTCAATATGAGAATAGCTACCCATGTTTAAAGTAGCCTGATTATCTATATTTAAAATAGCATGATTATTTACAGCACGATCTTCCATACATACACAAACACATGTAAAATAACCCAGTATCTTTGTTTTATATATATATATATATATAATATATATATATATATATATATATATATATATATATATATATATATATATATATATATATATAAATAGTATGAAAAACACAAGTCAAACACAGCCATAGAGACAGCGATGGCCACTAAATAACACGGATGAAAAACGCATAAAAGTTGGCCATAATATGAGAAAGTCTTCAGTTTTAATCATCTTTTATTTCCAAGTACATGACAACGGTTTTTGATAGAATATAATAGACATTACGCTTATGGATGCACTTTTTTCCTTTTGCCGCATCAGAAAGTGGGAAAAAATACACACACACACACACACAGACACACACACACACACACACACACACACACACACACATATATATATATATATATATATATATATATATATATATATATATGCATA
>BOPN01003833.1:106571-109071 GCA_017312705.2 Penaeus japonicus | reverse complement strand
CTCTTTCTCACTTTCTCCTTCTCACCCTTTCCCTCCCTTTTCCTCTTCGTCTCCGTCTCTCCCTTTTCCTCCCACTTTATTTTTCTCTCTTCCCCTCTCCGTCTCCTTCCCCCAACCTCCTCTCTCTTTCTCTCTCTCTCTCTCTCTCTCTCTCTCTCTCTCTCTCTCTCTCTCTCTCTCTCTCTCTCTCTCTCTCTCTCTCTCTCTCTCTCTCTCTCTCTCTCTCTCTCTCTCTCTCTCTCTCTTCGCTTCTCTTTTTTACCATCTCTTTCGGTCCCCTACAATCATGGTAGAAACCAAATTAAATTAGTTATTTTTTCTTCATGCGTTACACTGTTCTGATTATCTACTAAGCTTCCTTCCCGATTTAGAGATTTCATTTAAGTACATTATACTACCCTTAACGTTATTAATTCTTTGTAGAAAAGTGTGTAATTAGTTTTTCCTTTCGGTGTATCGTGTCAATTAATGGGTGTAGCATTTTTAAGCTGCGTCTAAATCTTAAGTGAGAGATAGTTAATACTTATTATATCCTTTAAACTTGTACATGTTTGCTTGCATACATGCAGTCAAAATCCTCATACAAGCTGTACGAATAATATAAAACAAAACCCGAGACTACAGCTAACATTCCTGTACTCAAAGTTCAATAATTCATTACATATAAGACATTCTAAGACCTGAGACGTCCTCCTTCTATTAGTCTACGTTGCAGGAGATAGTAGAAGATGAAGATAGAGAGAAATGAAGAAAGACGAAGGACGAAAAGAAAAATAAACAAGAAGAGAGGAGAAAAAGATAAGAGAAAACCCGGTGTTCAGCTCAATGAGTGTTCATTACTTCGAAATTGCTTTTTATTTCTTGACAGGGGACCCTAAAATTGCTCCTCGTTTTACAGGGGGGGTTCTGATCCTCCTCATTATAAAGCCAATGGATTCCGCGTATTCCTTATTATATAAGAGAGCTCCTAATACATATTTCCGGCGTATTAAGCACATAAAATTGGGCGAGGCAGTAATTAGAGCAGATTATCCCGAGGTTGGTAATTACTCAAGCAAAGACCGACTCTTTCCCTGATGCTATTTGCCTTCATAATACACCCGCGAACACCTGAGACCCGAGTCCTGCCAGCGTGTCTTGCCAGGGGGATCAGGAAGGAAGGAATGTTTGGGGATTTTGTTCCACAAGCTGTGTTATGTGATGTGACTCAACGTTTCTGTGATTTGTTTCATGTTGTATTATCTCTATGTCTCTCTCTATGTCTGTCTGTCTGTCTGTCTGTCTGTCTCTGTCTCTCTCTCTCTCTCTCTCTCTCTGTCTCTCTCTCTCTCTCTCTCTCTCTCCCTCTCTCTCTCTCTCTCTCTCTCTCTCTCTCTCTCTCTCTCTCTCTCCCTCTCTCTCTCTCTCTCTCTCTCTCTCTCTCTCTCTCTCTCTCTACATATATACGCTACTGTATGTATATATATATATATATATAGAGAGAGAGAGAGAGAGAGAGAGAGAGAGAGAGAGAGAGAGAGAGAGAGAGAGAGAGAGAGAGAGAGAGAGAGAGAGAGACAGGGAGAGAGACAGAGACACACACACACACATATATATGTGTGTGTGTGTATGTGTGTGTGTGTGTGTGTGTGTGTGTGTGTGTGTGTAGATTTGTGGAAGTGTGTGTGTGTGTTTCTGTGTATATAAATCTACGCATGGTATATGTATGACCGTGTTCCTCCGGCTTGAATTCCTTTAATCTCTCCGCTTGAGGGATATATGTATACATTACTTTCACTTCCCCTCTAACGCATAGCTAGGGATTACATATACATGTCGTGCCATATAAGCCCTAATAGCCGTTTAGCTTTATATACAATATATATGTTATTTTCCTTTATATATCAACAAAAAATAGCAGAGTAATAAAATAATTCTAACGAAAGGCCTGACATTTATTAAGCTGTGGTTGCTAGGGTTGGAAACTTAATGAACGGAAGGTAACACCCTGTAGAGTGCACACACACACACACACACACACACACACACACACACACACACACACACAGGCAGAGAAGACACAGACACTCATACTGTACATACAAACACATATAATCACATAAACATGCGCACGTGTGTGTGTACGTACGTGTGCATGTTTGTAGGCCTGTTTGTATGGATGTAATTTGCATATATGCATGTATAGCTTATATGTAGGTATATACGTGTGCGTGTATGCATATATAAAATACATGAATGCAAGTATTGTGTATGTATGAGTGCATGTATGTGTATATGTCCTTTCTGTCTCCCTCCTATTCTTTGTACACTTTACTCCGTGAAAGAGCCTAGTTATCACTAAATCGCGAGTCAACCACGCAGTTTGGTAGAAACACTTTTTGTTTTGTCGGTCTTGGAGCAAAAAGCGATTGCTCTATAAACAAGTTAAACTGTTGCAATTGTCCATTCAGCGAGCGGAGAGAAACATTATCGACGCCGGAAGGGATCAAACAAAACAGCG
>BOPN01003833.1:67500-70000 GCA_017312705.2 Penaeus japonicus | reverse complement strand
TCCCTAAAACAAATAAAGCTTTTAATTTTGCCATAAGCTCACCATTGACTTCCATTCAAACCCTTCCATTCAAAAAAAAAAAAAAAAAAAAAAAAAAAAAAAAAAAAAGATAAAAAAGAAGACCCACATCGCAAAAAAAAAGGGGGGGGGGTTGATATCGACCTTGTCTGTTATCAGCGTTTGTTGTGGTTGTGGTGTGCAGCTGTCAGCTCTACACAGCCGGGATGTGGGGCGGCTGATGAGTTCTGTGTGACTGGAATGTGGAAGCAGTTGGGAAAAAAAAAAAAAAAAAAAAAAAAAAAAAAAAAACGGGGGGAAAACTCCGCGGATTATGTGCTGGTTGATGTTTTCGTTGTTGACACTATGTTCCGGTCGGTTGCTTTGACTGGAAATTCCTAAAAGAGAGATAAATGGAGAAACTAGTGTTTTTTTGGGGGGTGAAGCGGGCGAGAGAGATGATGGGTGGGGGAGGAAAAGGGGAAAGGGTTGAGAGAGAGAGGAAGAGGGAGGGAAAGAGAGAGAAAAGGAGAAAGAGAGAGAGAGAGAAAGAGAGAAAGAGGGGGAGAGAGAAAGAGAGAGAGAGAGAGAGAGAGAGAGAGAGAGAGAGAGAGAGAGAGAGAGAGAGAGAGAGAGAGAGAGAGAGAGAGAGAGAGAGAGAGAGAGAGAGAGAGAGAGAGAGAGAGAGAGAGAGAGAGAGAGAGAGAGAGAGAGAGAGAGAGAGAGAAAGAGAGATAGAGAGAGAGAGAGAAAGAGAGATAGAGGGAGAGGGCGAGAGAGGGCGAGAGAGAGAGAGAGAAAATAGAGAAAGAGAGAGAGAGAGAAAAGAGAGAGAGAAAGAGAGAAAGAGAGAAAGAGAGAAAGAGAAAGAGAGAGAAAGAGAGAGAGAGAGAGAGAGAGAGAGAGAAAGAGAGAGAAAGAGAGAGAAAGAGAGAGAAAGAGAGAGAAGAGAGAGAGAGAGAGAGAAAGATAAAGATATACAGAAAAGAAATAAAGAAGAAAAAAAAAATGAGAGGGGAACAAATCCACAGGTATACATACATGCGCAAACACAAACACACAAACAAACAGACGCCAAGGCCATAAAATCAGCATCAACGAGCAGGAGTCGCATCTCATCTCATTGAGAGACAACATTTTAATCTCTCAGTGGCATCCTCTTGAGTGCATGAAGGCTACTAATGGCGTGCATGTTAATCTTGCATGAGTTGATCTTAAGAGCACTCGCTGGTAAACTTCCTCCTCCTCTGTCTCGGTATCTGACATCAGATATAAAATGAAACTCATTTGACCTCGTGATATCCCTCGGTGTTTACTCGCGGGATAAAGTTGAGATGGATTAGTCTATTTGTTTGATGTTATTTATTCATCTTTCTTTTGTTTTTTTCTTTTTCCTGGTTGTCAGATTTGGGTCGTATTTGCATTCATGGACGCAGCACTGTTTAAGCGTACACATATACATGCATACGCACACGCATACACATGCACTAAGACACACACAAACACATAGTATAACACAAACACAAACACACACAAACAAACACACACACACACAACCAAACACAAACAAACACACACACACACACACGTTCACGAGATATACGAGTTTACACCCCGCCTATATAGACCAATACAGACCCATCCATAACACAAACATGCACGTCCGCTAGCACACAATAAGCACTAAGTTATATAAAACGAACTTGAAGATAAGTCTCGATCGATTACAGGTGGACGGATAATACTACCATGAGGCTCACATTTAATACCTTTTTCCCAATATGTATTTGAGGAGCTCGCGGGTGGGGTGGGGTGGAGGATAAGAGAGTAGGTGTGGGGGGGGGGGTATGGGCGTACCGAGGCTCCCATTAGCATTATGGGACGGGCGGAGCTCCTACTCCACTTATGCTGTCTCAAGTGTTGGTTTTCTTAAACAGCAAGAGACGAGGGGCAGGAAAGGAGAGGAGCGCCGGTGGGTAGGAGGAAGAATGGGAAGAGGAAGAGGAGGAGGAGGAGAAGAAAAATAAAGAGGAGGAGGATGTAGGGTAGCAGGAGAATAAGAAAAATAATAAGAAGAAGCAAAGTAAGGAGGAGAAGGTGGAGGAGGAGAAGAAGAAGGAAAATTAAAGAAAGAATGAGGAGGAGGAGGAGGTGTAGGAAGAAAAAGAGGAGGTGAAGGACGAGGAAGAGGAGGAGAAGGAAGATAAAGAGAAAAAGGAGGAGGAGATGGAAGAAAAGAAAGAGAAAGAGAAAGGGGAGAAGAAGGAGAAGGCAGAGGAAGAAAAAAGAGGGGAAAGGAGGAGGGGAGAGAGAGGAGAAGGAGGAGGAACGGGAAGACTAAAAGAGAGATGGGAAGAGTGCATATAGGAAAAGCAAGAAGAGTAAAAAGAGACAGAAAGGACAAAGTAAGAAATAACAAGAAAGTAAGGAATATAATCTCAGGAGTAACAAAGAATGATTAGATAATATTTCCAAAACCAAAAAAAAAAAAAAAAAAAAAAAA
>BOPN01003833.1:55000-57500 GCA_017312705.2 Penaeus japonicus | reverse complement strand
CAGAGACAGAGACAGAGACAGAGACAGAGACAGAGACAGAGACAGAGACAGAGACAGAGACAGAGACAGAGACAGAGACAGAGACAGAGACAGAGACAGAGACAGAGACAGAGACAGAGACAGAGACAGAGACAGAGACAGAGACAGAGACAGAGACAGAGACAGAGACAGAGACAGAGACAGAGACAGAGACAGAGACAGAGACAGAGACAGAGACAGAGACAGAGACAGAGACAGAGACAGAGACAGAGACAGAGACAGAGACAGAGACAGAGACAGAGACAGAGACAGAGACAGAGACAGAGACAGAGACAGAGACAGAGACAGAGACAGAGACAGAGACAGAGACAGAGACAGAGACAGAGACAGAGACAGAGACAGAGACAGAGACAGAGACAGAGACAGAGACAGAGACAGAGACAGAGACAGAGACAGAGACAGAGACAGAGACAGAGACAGAGACAGAGACAGAGACAGAGACAGAGACAGAGACAGAGACAGAGACAGAGACAGAGACAGAGACAGAGACAGAGACAGAGACAGAGACAGAGACAGAGACAGAGACAGAGACAGAGACAGAGACAGAGACAGAGACAGAGACAGAGACAGAGACAGAGACAGAGACATAATTCGAGGCGGAAGCGGGGGAGTCGTTGCAGGGTGGGGGAGTGGGGGAGAAGGGGTGTGGGGTTGGATGTGGGGGAGGGGAAAGGGAAGGGGTGTGGGGTGGGATGTGGGGGAGGGGAAGGGGAAGGGGTGTGGGGTGGGATGTGGGGGGAGGGGAAGGGGAAGGGGTTTGGGGGCGGGAGAAGGCATGGAGAAGGGGAGGAGATTGAGGATGAGTGGGTGGGAAGGGGATAGGGAGGGGGTGGGTTGGTGGGAGTAAGGTGGAGTTTGGAGAGTGGGAGGAGGGGGGGACTCAGAGAGGGTGGTGGAGTGGGGTGGAGTTTGGAGAGAGGGAGGGGGGGGACTCAGAGAGGGTATGGGAGGGGGAGAGGAGGGGTGAAGTTGGGAGAGAGGGGGGGGGAGGGCATAGAGAGAAGGCAAGGTGGAGTGGGGTAAAATGAGGTGGAGCAGGTGGAGGGGCGGTTAGGGGAGAGAGAGGAGACGGTGAGGGGGGGGGGGGGGGGGAGGTGTGGGCGTGCGTCGGTTTTCCGCATAATCTCTAGCGGGCGTTCGAGTCTCCGTCCACGAGCAATAAGACTGACAGCTATGACCTCCCAGTTAGTTTTGAGAAAGGAAAAGTAATTTTTTTGTCTTGTTTGTGTTTCATACTTTTTGGGGGATGTATTTTTTTTCGCATTTCCTTTGCTCTTGTCTCTCTCCCCTTCATGTCCTTATCTTTCCTTTATTGCTCTTTTTATGTTTGTTTCATTCTAGTATTAAGTCCCCTATTTATCAGCCTTGCAGATTTTCTCATTTGCCTTTTTTAATTTTCATGTTATTATTATCATTATTATCATCACTATTATTGTTACTGTTAACATCATTAACAATATCATTATAGTTATCAATATTATCATAACTACGATTACTATTATCCTTATTGTCATTACTGTTATTATTATTATCATTATCAATGTGATTATCATAAACATTTTCATCATTCTTTTTTCTTTTCTTCTTGTCTCCAATATCAATTGATCATGTTAACAATATCCTAGTGTTGCGTGCTCCTCGGTAGTTGCAAGCTCTGCCATAAATTGCTTTCTTTCTCAGTACCGGATGATGGAAATGCGACACAACATAAAACAATGTAAAAATAAGTGAATGTTATAAAAAAAAAAGAAGTTTAGTCTCCCCCTTTTTAAAAAAATTGTGGATTTGCGTTTTCTCTCATGTTTGTCTATGTTGCAAAACCACTTATCAAAAGAAAAAGATAAAGGGAAAACGTCATTTGGATATCAGAAAGATGAGATGAAATGTGAAAATAAAGACATTACGAGCGAGGAGAATATTCCAACGTAATTGCATTTTTGTTATCCTTCCGAAAAACAACAAGGTCGTTGACCGCATTTCCCGGAATATGGATGGCGTGCATGTAATCTGCCGACTCCATTCGCCTCTGCAACTCCTCCCACCGCCCCTTGAAAATACGAATCATGGAAAGAAAAAAAGTAGGAAAAAAAAAAAAAAAAAAAAAATATATATATATATATATAAATATATATATATATATATATATATATATATATATATATATATATATATATATATATATATATATATATATATATTACTCGGCTTCGGGATAAACACCAATTCCTGCTTTTCCTGTGAAATAATCAATTTCTAGAACGATTTTAGAAGAAGTATAAGCGAGGTGAGGGGAATAATACGAGTGCAAGGAGAGGGGAATGAGTTATGAGCAATAGGTGGGGGGTGAGGGGACCAGGGGATGAGGGTAGGGGATACGTCTACAAGGAGAGTTCGAGGTATATATAAGGTGTGAGGGGTGGGTTAAGAAGGAACGGTTGGGGATGGGGGAGGGGGAGGGGGA
>BOPN01003833.1:15000-25000 GCA_017312705.2 Penaeus japonicus | reverse complement strand
TTATTATAGGAATCCTCATTATTATTATTTCCTTCATTTTCTACTTTATTATTTTGTCATCATCATCATTATGATCATCATTATCATTATCTTTATCATCATCATCATCATTCTTATTAGTGTCATTGTTATCACCATTATTATTATTATTATCATAACTATAATTGTCACTGACGTCATCATCATTATTATTTTTTTTATTATTACCACTATAATCTATACTACCATTTTCATTATAATCATTAATTCCTATTACTACAACTACTATTATGATTATTACTTTCATCATTATTATTATTGATATTTCTATTGCTACCATTATTCTCAATAATCTAATTCTTAATATAGTTGATATTATTACCATTATCATTGGTAGCATCATTGTTATAATTATCATAATGATTATCATTATTATTAGTAGTAGTATCATAATCGGTAACATTATAATTATTAACATTATCAGTAACTTTGTAATCATTATCATTATCAGTGTTATGATGGTAATGATGATGTTAAGAATATTCGCCATTATCATAATTACTTTTGAATCATTATTGTTATCATCATAAAAGATCCCGAACATTTCAAAATTACTCTTCAATTTTCATCAAACAAAAAAGAAAAATATCATAAACCGAAGCATCTTCCTGTCTCTTGGTTATAAATTCCGCATTCAACCAAAAAAAATCCACCATTATGCAAATTCCACCGAAAGCCAATTTACATGAATTCTAAAAACGGTTTTCCGACCTGCCAATTTTCATCATATAGCCCGTTGACTGGATGAAAATTCCCCGACGGCCAATTTGTGATTGTAATGGCTTTGGTAAATAGTGATGTTAGGCAATAGTAAATAGAAAAAAAGAAAAAAAGGAGTTTAGCACTTTATATATATATATATATATATATATATATATATATATATATATATATATATATATATATATATATATATATATATATATTATATATATATATGTAAATTTATACACACACACATGTATATTTATGAATATATATATATATATATATATATATATATATATATATATATGTATATATATATATGTATATGTATATATATATATATATATATATATATATATATATATATATATATATATATATATATATATATATATATATATATATATTTATATATATAATATATATATATATATATATATATATATATATATATATATATATACATATATATATATATATATATATATGTATGTGTATACATACATACATATATATATATATATATATATATATATATATATATATATATATATATATATATATATATATATATATATATACACATATACACAGTCGAGTCTCTCCATCCCCATTTCCTCGTTTTTACTCTCTCTCCTTCTTCCCTGGATCCGCCAGATGACCTAGTCTTCCTTCAGAGATCACAAGTTTTAGCTCACCTCCCCCCCCCCCCACCCCACCCACACCCACCACCTTACTCTATCCTCTCCCTCTCCCTCCCCCTCCCTCATTCCCCACCCCACCCTCCTAACCCCCACCCCACCCTCCTCCCCCTCCCCCACCCCATCTTCCTCCCCCACCCCACCCTCCCAACCCCACCCCATCTTCCTCCCCTACCCCATCTTCCTAACCCCACCCCATCCTCCTCCCCCACCCCACCCTCCTCCCTCTGCCCGTCTCCCCTTCTCCCGCTCTCTCTCGCATAGCTGTAATTAAAAGTTAGTGGTGTCTTGGATATCGGCAGTATGAGGCGAGCGGAATACGGCCTGCGTGATGTGGCTTCTGGATGTGTTGATTCATACTTTAAACACCGGCCTGGAACTGGGTGTGTGGGCGGGGGATGGGGGAGGGGGGAAGGGGGGAGGAAGGTTGGGGGAGATTAGGAAATTGTGAGGGAAAGGGGGGGAGGGGGGTTCTGGTCTTGTGTTGGTGTGTTGTCGTGTTTTCCTTGTCTTTATGTTATTAGTATATTTCTTTTCTTTTTTTCATTTTTCTTTCTCGCTCTTTTTTTTCTTCTTATCATAATTTCTTCTCTTCTTATCATTTCATTCTTTCTCTTCTTCTTCTCCTCCTCCTTCTTCCTCTTCGTCTCATTTTTTCTCCCTTTTTTCGTCTAAAAGTTCATCAGATTTAAAGTTGAACTTGTCATTCTATTTAACCACCAGTTCTAAAAGTCTGTTTCCCTATTTCAAAATTTACATTCAGTCTTGCATGTCAACTATACGACAAAAGACAAATATTTCCATCAGGGAAAAGTACAGTGATAAACAATTAGATCAGATAGCACCATATTCCAAATTAATCTACACATCCACACCATCTCCATACTCATCCATCCAAGTCATATTCATCCACGTATCACCACATGATCCTCTCAGTTATCCACTCATATAGGTATCATCACTTCTAAGGTCACCATACCATCCTCACACGCATCCACGCTTAACATCACCATCACATCACAGCCACTATACCTTCATGGCTACAGCTTTGTCTTCATCGCCCCTAACACAACGAGCCTCAAACTCATACGTTCTGAACAGCATCATCACCATCACCATTATCACCACCAGAATCATAGCCAGATAACACCACCAGCACTACCATTATCACCACCATTACCAAAACCGCATGCGTGATAACAGCACAATCATCATATCCATCACTACTCCCACTACTAGTAATACTACACACTAGGCAACATCAGGAGCACCATAACCACCACAACAACCACCATTACAACCACCACCACTATCACCACAACCACCAGTACCTCCACCATCCCTATCCCCTTCCCCACCCATCTTCCCTTCCTCCTACCCCCTTCAAACCAATACCAACACCCCCACCACCCTCCCCTTTCCCCTTCCTCCTAACATCACCAACAACACCCCACCCACACACACACCACACACCCCGCCCCAACCCCCCTCCCCACAAGACACCCCTACCCCTTACTCCCACACACACCCACCATCCCCCCCCCCCCCCCCACCATACACCAAACAACAGTGCCACGAGTAACACCCCATTCCCCTCCCCCACCCCACCCCCTCCCAACAAGACACCCTTACTCTCATTCACCACCACCACCATACCCATTCACCACCACCACCATACCCATTCACCACCACCACCATACCCATTCACCACCACCACCATACCCATTCACCACCACCACCATACCCATTCACCACCACCACCATACCCATTCACCACAACCACCACCATACCCATTCACCACCACCACCATACCCATTCACCACCATACCCATTCACCACCACCACCATACCCATTCACCACCACCATACTCATTCACCACCACCAAAACCATACACCAGACAGCATTGCCACGAGTAACATCCCGTCCTTCCTCCTCCCCCCCGCCCCCCCCTCAATCCCTACCCCCTAACCCTAAGGCTCCACGTGTTCAATATATATATCATGTATAGCAGTGGCCACATCCCAGCTTCACTCGCCTGTAACACCAGCTGGGTCGTCGGTCCGAGGAACTGCCGGCGCGAAATTGCTATTCACTTCAATACATTTCGAAAAATGTTGTTCCCAAGTGTAAAACATTGAAGGATTTTGAGCAGTAGAGGCAGATATTTTTTTTACTTTTTTATTTATCTTTTTACTTCTTTTTTTTTTTTTTTTTTTAAGAACGGTCCAGCGGTTTTTGTTTTTTTTTCTGTTCAGTGGTTTGGTATTTTATTTGGTAATAGTTATAGTAGTAATGTTGAAAATGATAATTATGATAATGACATTCAAAATAATGATAATGAGAAGCAGTGGTAGTGCTAGTAGTAGTAGTAATGATAATGATGATAAAAATGATAATAGTGATAAAGATGATAATAACTATATATAATAATGATAATAATAATGATGATGGTAAAAATAATGATGATAATACTGATACTGATAATAATAATGATAATAACAATGATAAGAAGGAAAAGGAGAACAAGAAGACGAAGAAGAACAACAACAATAATGACATACTAATACTAATGCTAATAATGCTTGCAATAAGGACGATGATATATATTATAATCAAATTCATAATAATGATATAAGTAATAATGAAAGTAAAGTAAAAAAAAAGAAAAGAAAAGAGAGAGAAGAGAGAGAGAGAAAGAGAGAGTGAGAGAGAGAAAAAAGGACTTGATATCCACGTGAGTGCATGACGCATGAAACAATAACACGCGCCCAGGAGGAGCCGATTCGAAATAAGTTCATTGAAACTCACCTATATACACAATCATTGAATCTAACCTATGCACACAATCATTGGAACTGACTATATTTCTGACTTATATAAACAATAATTGGATCTTACATGTATAAAATCACTAAATCTTACCTACATACACAGTCACTGAATCTTATGTATATATATATATATATATATATATATATATATATATATATATATATATATATATATATATATATATGAACAATCATTGAATCTTGCCTATTTACACAATTTTTGAAATCTAACTATTCACACAATCACTGAATCTTGCAAACATAAATAATGATTGAATCATGCATATACAAAATCCTTTATCCACATACAGTAATACTGAATCCTACACATAAGATGAATTGAACATACATTTAATTGAACTTACATTTACACAATCATTGATCTTATTACCTTCATTCACAATAAAACTACAATCTACAGAAATCAGTAAAGCATAATATCCAAATATTGCCTGTCATGTTGCTTAGTATAGGAAGGTATGTTGAAAGTTGAAATTGATATTGATACTCTCGGTGTTAAATGAGAACGCAAATATAAAGATAAAGATTAAGATAAAGAGAGTATTCTGGGCACCAAAGACTTCCTATGACTATTTCCAGTTCATATAACTGTTTTGTCGATTGATATGTTTTATTTAGTTGGATAAGACCATCACACTCTATCCATCTATCGATCTATTAAACGACCGATAGAAAAAAAAAATAGAGCGAACGACACATATCTTCCCTCTACAAAAAAAAAAAAAAAAAAAATCAAAATACAGCATACTAGACTCCCCCTCTCCTCCCCCTCCTCCCCCTCCCTCCTACCCCAATTTTGGGTTGCACAACATCGATAACATTCAACGCTGATCCCCGTTTCCATGAGAGATCCGTATATGCACCATTGCAAGGCCGTAACGATAAAACCTCACCTAACCCCCGCACGCCCATGCCTTGCCGTGCGGTCGCTAGTCAGGAAGTGCATTTCGCTTGATGGCGCAGTCAAAAAAAAAAAAAAAAAAAAAAAAAAAGAAAGAAAAAAAAAAAAAATTGCTAAAAGCCAATAGAACCATATTTGATGGATCCCTCTGTATAGTGTCAATCTACGCGTACAAACACGTTCAGATAGATGTTCACGAATGGGTTGGATGCCCACGTACTCATGTAAGGGGTAAGCGTAAATGGAAGGAGGAAAGTGCACAGTAGGACTTTATTAGCTCTCTCTCTCTCTGTTCGTGTGTTGCGTGTGCATGTTTACATTTGTGTGGGGACGGGGAGAAAAAAAAAAACGATAGAGAGAGAGAGAAAGAGAAAGAGGAAGAGGAATAGTAGGAGAAAGTGAGAGAGAGAGAGAGAGAGAGAGAGAGAGAGAGAGAGAGAGAGAAAGAGAAAGAGAGAGTAGGAGAAAGTGAGAGAGAGAGAAAGAGAGTGTAAGAGAAAGTGAGAGAGAGAGAGTTAAAGAGAGAGTAAGAGAAAGTAAGTGAGTGAGACAGAGAGAGAGAGAGAGAGAGAGAGAGAGAGAGAGAGAGAGAGAGAGAGAGAAAGAGAGAGAGAGAGAGAGAGAGAGAGAGAAAGAGAGAGAGAAAGTGAGAGAGAGAGAGAGAAACGAGAGAGAAAGATAGAGAGAACAGGGAGAGAGAGAATGAATCTGTATTTTATTATACTTTGAATTTTTTGTTATCATCCCTTTTTGCAACAAGGTTTATTTGCTTCATATATATAGTAGTATCATTGCTATCATAACCATTTTCATCATCATTATAGTAATGATGATATATGTGATATTATCATTAAAGTTATTAGTGGTCTGGTGTTGCTCTTCATTGCATTTTATCATTACTACTGCCAACATTACCATCATTATTATCAATATCACTATCATATGATTCCTGACTTTATTACCACTATTATAACTATCGTTTATAATCATTATTGATAGAGTCTCATTTTTGTTACTATCATTATCATTATTATCATTATCATTACTATTAGCATTACCATTATTATTTCTAATATCACCATTTTATATTTATTATTGTCATTATCATTGTTCTTATTATAATTATTACTATTATTGTAGTTATTTTCATTATCACTATCAACTATTAGTCATGCTACTGCCTCTTCGATCATTATCATAACTTTTATTGTAGGTTTTTGCCATTATCATACTATTCTTTATTAGTACTTATATAAACGGTTTAACTTAATTTATTCGTATCAGTAAGGACAATCTCATTATGGTAATTATCGTTATCATTAAATCTATATGCAAGGTTCGTATTGTTATTGTTATCATTTTTAAACTATGATAATTATCTTTATCAACACCTTCACTATATATATATATATATATATATATATATATATATATATATATATGTATATGTATATATATATATATATACATATATATATATATACATATTTATATATATGAATAAATATATATAGATAGATAGATAGATAGATAGATAGATAGATAGATAGATAGATATTCATATATATGCATATATATATATATATATATATATATATATATATATATATATATATATATATATATATATATATATATATATATATATATATATATATATATATATATATATATATATATATATATATATATATAGATAGATAGATAGATAGATATTGATAGATATATATATATATATAGATAAATAGACAGATAGATAGATAGATAGATAGGTAGATAAATAGATAGATAGATAAACAGATAGATATAGATATAGATATGTAAACACACATATGTAAATGCGTGTGTGTGTGTCTATATAAATCAAATAGAGAAAAAAGAAAGAAAGAAAGGAGTGTAGAATAAATAATCAATCTACCAACGGTTCTCTAAGTTCTGCCTCGATCAAGAACAAGCAAGCAAGTGCCCTTTTTTGTGTCCCTCGTTTTCTTTAAGGCCAAACGTGAAGAATAGCTTTCAAGAAACCTTTCAAGAAGCTGACCTCTCTTGCTATCCGTATATAAATAGAATATTAAAAGTCTTTGCTGCTTTCTTCAGAGAGAAAAAAAAAATGTAGAATAAATAAATAACAGAGATGAGAGTGAGGGTAATCTGCATGTCTTAAAAGTCCGTTTCTGAACTACCAAAAATTTCTCAGGGAGTTAAATATCTTAATACTGAAACTTTTCGTGGAGTTAAAAGTATATTAAAATTCCGAGGAGACGTGGAGGATAAAAACTTGACACGTTTCTTTTTCGGGAAGAATGAGGAGGGGATGGCATAATGCCACTGGTAAGTGGAGGAAGGGTTGAGAAAGGGAAATAAGGAAGAGAATAAAATGAAAAGAAAGAGACACTAATAGCATACTTAGTGCGAAAGGAGGATTTTCCATTGCAAAGCATAGTATCAGTGATTACCAGTATCAACATCGCATGGATTTTCTTGCAGGTGCAACCAAGCAACTTTGTCATACATCCTCGACACGAACATAAATTAAGGAAAGTCGCGGCTTCTTTGCAGAAGGAATACAATCTGTTTAGAAAAGAGTCTTTTTTCACTGATCCCATGAGGACCCTATGTCGGTCTTCCCTCAGACTTTCTCCAGCAGTGAAAACAGTGAAAACATTGCCTTGCAGTGTAAACTCAAGCAGCTAACCAGATAGTTAAGCTAACAGGTTCTCAGTATACTACGGAAGACAATTATATTCGAAATCAGCCCAATGTGATGAAAACACGAATCTTCTGGGAAGGAAGTAATTCTCACTGACATGTGACAGTGTTCAGTGTCATCCACACTGAGGTTCAACGGGTGCAGTATATCAGTAGATGTTTAATCATGTTTCAATATTGCACATAAAAAAAGTACATATGATAATAAATTCGAAGTGCCATTGATTTTCTGGATTATATTAATCTTATTTGGAACTCAGAGGACACGGACCCATGCACATACAGAGAAAAAAATGATGAAGGGAATAATCCTATCCATTTCTACATCATAATCTCTCTCTCTCTCTCTCTCTCTCTCTCTCTCTCTCTCTCTCTCTCTCTCTCTCTCTCTCTCTCTCTCTCTCTCTCTCTCTCTCTCTCTCTCTCTCTCTCTCCTTCTCCATCTCCATCTCCCGCACAATCTCTCCCTCCCTAACTTCCTTCTTACCTCTCTTTCTTCCTTTCTTTCTCTCTCTCTCTTCTCCCTTCCTCCCTGCTTCTCCCTCTCTATCTCCCTCACAATCTCTCCCTCCCTAACTTCTTTCTTACTTTCTCTCTCTCTCTCTTTCTTTCTTTCTCCCTCCTTCTCCCTCTCTATCTCCCTCACCACCTCCCCCTCCCTAATTTCCTCCCTACTTTTCTCTCTCTCTCTCTCTCTCTCTCTCTCTCTCTCTCTCTCTCTCTCTCTCCCTCTCCCTCTCCTTCTCTATCTCACGCCCATCTTCTCCTAGTCTTTCTCTCCCCCAGCATAATTCCCCTGTCTTATAATTTTCAGTGGTGTTGCGGGAAAAGTCGCTGTTTTTTCGGGGGGGTGAGGGGAGAGGGGGAGGGGGGTTACTTATAGATGCTGATAAACAACAGTGTCTCATTAAAAGAAAAACTGGAATGACACAAACTCCCCTAGATTTCCCGACGGTATTCCCGTGGCCCTGTAAACTTTTCTGTACGAGTCTACCCTGCACTTTTCATTAAGGTCGGAGTTGCAGCTAATTTTTGATTACGCAACTTCTTCGTCCTTCATCAAAAGTTGCGCAGTTATGAGAGCAGAGGCTAATCATACGAGTTATCCAAAGACACCACGTGAAGGAAGCTTCGAAGCCAAAGTATTAATAATACCCCTTGGCGGCGAGGCTCATCCTTACCCGTTGGTTTATGTCAGGGAGGATGTGTGTGTTTGCGTGTTAATGTTGTGTGTGAGTGTGAGGGTGAGGGTGTGTATGGGTGTGTGTGTGTTTGTTTGTGTATTTTCGTGTTTGTGTGTGTGTGTGTGTTTGTGTTTGTGTGTGTGTGTGTGTGTTTGTTTGTGCGTTTGTGTGTTTGTTTGTGTGTGTGTCTGCGTGTCTGCATGTCTTTTATGTACACATTCTTACGAGTGCGTGTTTGTTTGTATGCACGTGCGCGCATGAGAGTGTGTCCAGACTGTATTCCCAAGAATAAATCTCCTCAATGTGTGTGTGTGCGTGTGTGTGTGTGAGTACTTTAATCATACATGTATCCATGTATTTGTCTATCTAATAATGAATGCATTCACACACACACACACACACACACATTAACTGGTCAATAAAGCTCGCACCGCCAGGAAAACGGTGGTTGCAAGCACAAAAATTATCCTGCAGGGACATTTGATCTTAAAAGCCTCTGTGCTTTTGATGCACATCTGCCCAAAAGGGCTTTATGGTTCGACAGAGGATGCTCATTGGCTTTATTTTACTGTGCATTTGCAGTTAACGACGACTCCAGTGATGAAGATGCAACTGAAATTGGTGTGCTACAAATTCATAATAGTAAGTCTTTGTTATCTTATTATGTTGATGTATTATTAATGGAAATAAAAGTTATAAAAGGACGAGGCTTGTTCAAGAAAAAAAATGTGTGATTGTTGTGTAAGAGGTGTGTTGGGATCATGTTCCTCAGTGACTGAAATTGCTGAAAAGGAATATTCAATTATACTGAGCATGTGTTTTTTTTTCTAATAGTGACTAAGTTGAAAGTGGAAACTCTGTCAGTGGATCTTTTTTTTATTTATATAATTATAATTCAGACAG
>BOPN01003832.1:132500-135000 GCA_017312705.2 Penaeus japonicus | reverse complement strand
ATATCTCAATATATCACACTAGTCTCCCTATCTCATAGTCTATCTATCTATATGGATGAACAAACACTATTTTCATTATCATGCAAAGACAGAAAAAGAAAGGTACCCAAAATACGCAAACGGTAACTAAGATAATACGAAATATCCTGAAATCGCGGATTACGATATCGTTTTCATAACTTTCACATGAGAATGATAGATCGAAATAATTGTCAATAGATAAGTTGATGCAGAAAAAAACTTTATACATGACAATAACGAACAATGAAAGAGACAATACGGTGATGCTTTATGAAACGACCTAATAACATCAGAAAATGGTAAGAAGACAAACACAAAAAAAACACACGAAAATAAGCCGATATGTGACCCAAAATAACACGAAAAAGCCACGAAAACAACAACAAACACGGAAATAAGCAAAGAATATACCCAAATTAACCCGGAAAAAAAAACACAAAAACAACAACAACAACAACAATAAATGAAGCAAACAAGCAAAGAAAACCCCCCAAGTGACACGAAAAAGCCTCCCAAAATAATCAAAGACCCGCCCCCAAATGATCCGAAATGCCCCAAAGTCCGCGGAGTCTGTGCGTCGGCGCGGCAATGCGATCTGACAGCGGAACCGGTTCCTCGGCTTCGTTTCTCGAAGGGATTCATGACGATAATATATCCCTGGGTGAAGTATCATTATGGAATTTGTGAAGCTTTAGATCGAATCCTTTTAAGCTCGTCGACATGTTCCGTTTAAGGCCAGAGGGAGTTGGTGTAAAGTTTATACGATCGTCTTTTGTTTATCTTTCACTTGTTTTTTCGTCTAATAGGTTTGAAGCACGTGATCGTATTCGGCGACGTCAGAATTCCCTTTCATGGGATGAGATCCTGTTTGATGATTGGTCATCGCAAGTTTTTCTTGTGCTTTCTTTTCTTTTCATTTTTTTGGAGTGGTCACCCCCTATAATTCTCTCGCCCCCCCCCCTTCTTTTTTAAACTCTTGTTGCAGATTAAGTGTTTGTCAGAAAAGAAGGTGAAGACACAAGGGCTCCTGACTAGGAGATCGTGTGCTATAAATTTGCAGAACTTGAACAATAAAAGTTCAACCGCTCTCAAAAAAAAAAGAAAAAAGAAAAGAAAAAAAAAATGATTTAGGGGATCAATTATCCCATGGCAGGCTTTATACACTTTTAAGATCTTGCGGCGGGGGAGGCAAGGCTGGAATAAATTAAAAAACAAATAAGAGATATTGATTTAGACGATCTAAATCAAAGGGACTTGATGCTGGGTATCCGATAGAACAACAGCAGACGAAGGAAAAACCGGTATTTGAATTAATTCCCGAAAAAAAAGAAAAAAAAATCAAGGGAATGAACACAGCTGATAAAGAAGTGAAATTACAGATTGCACACTGAACTGCCTGGCCTAAGAACCCTCTGCTCCCCCCCACCCCCACCCCTACCCCTTACCCCCTACCCCTTCTCCCTCACTCCCTCCAAAGAAGAAGAAAAAAAGGAGAAGAAAGAAGAGCGCTTAAGAAAATTAGCTTAAAAAGTGGAATGACAGGGGCTACCGCGCACGGCCAGACTTTCCCTCGCAGCCTTTTTAATTACTGACTTGAGACATTTACTCGCGGACTTGAGGGGTGAGGAAGAAAGGAGGAGGAGGAGGAGGAGGAGGAGGAGGAGGAGGAGGAGGTGGAAGAAGGGGAAGGAGGAGGAAGAAGAAGGAGGAGGAAGAGGAAGAAAAGAGGAGGAGGAAGAGGAGGAGGAGGAAGAGGAAGTGGAAGAAAGAAGAAGGAGGAGGAAGAGGAAGAAAGAGGGAGGAGGTGGAGGAGGAGGATGAGGAAGAAGAGGAGTAGAAAGAGGAGGAGGAGGACGAGGATAACAAGGAGTAAAAAGAGAGGGAGGAGGAGAATAAAAAGGAGTAGAAAGAGGAGGGGGAGGAGGATGAGGAGGAGGAAGATAAAAAGGAGTAGAAAGAGGAGGAGGAGAGGGGGAGGAGGAGGAGGACGACGACGACTATGAGAAGAAGCAAGAGGAGGATATGGGGGTGGAAGAGAAAAGAGAGGAGGAGAAGGAGGAGGAATAAAAGTAGGAGGAGGATCGGCAGGAGGTGATGAAGAAGAAGAAGGAAAATAGTTCAAAGAAAATGATGTAGAAAATGAAGATGAAAAAGGGGAAGTGAAATGGATATATGGGGATAGATAGAGATAGATAGATAGATAGATAGAGAGAGAGAGAGAGACAAATACAGAGAGAGAGAGAGAGACAGACAGGCAAAGAGAGAGAGACAGACAGAGACAGAGAGAGAGAGACAGAGAGAGAGAGAGAGAGAGAGAGAGAGAGAGAGAGAGAGAGAGAGAGAGAGAGAGAGAGAGAGAGAGAGAGAGAGAGAGAGAGAGAAATACAGAGAGAGAGAGAGAAATACAGAGAGAGACAGACAGACGAACAAAGAGATAAAGACAAAAAGAGCGAGAGAGAGAGATAGAGATAGATAGATA
>BOPN01003832.1:105000-107500 GCA_017312705.2 Penaeus japonicus | reverse complement strand
CCTCCTCCTCCTCCTCCCCCCTTTTCTTGAACCCCTCCCCCCCCTCCCTTCTCCTACCTCCCTCCCCCTTATTTCAAGACGTCTAAGGAACCTGTTTTTCATCCTTAACTGCCATCCGAAGCAAAATGGCCGACCTTCTTCTCGTCGGCCCCTCCCGTAAAGAAATCTCACAAGTGTTTTTACTTTTTTTTATTTTTCTTATTTTTATTTTTTGTCGAAACGTGATATCACAAGTAGAGCTTCAAGGACATCTTGGGAGGAAGAACTCTCACCTATGAGTAAGAGGACCAAATGGTATTTCTGAATGATATGTTGTATATCTACCTATATCTATATCTATTTATTGTCTCTATTTACTTACCTATCTATCTGTTCATACATCTATCTATTCATCTGTATATCCATCTTACCATCTACTTAAATCTACTTAAATATATATCTGTCAATCTATCGACTATCTATCGACATATCTATTTATTTGGATACCTATCAGTCTATCAATTTATCTATCTATCTATCTATCTATTCATCTATAGTTGCATATCATATCTCTAGTGGAATGATTAATAATAATCTACTTTCACGTTTCCCACTAAACAAAGACACTTTTTCTCTAACGTGACTACATATTATCGAAATTGTTTTCAGAAAAATTGACAAAAGGATTCATGTATCACACACAAAGAAATCACTTGGGCATGACTCACTCTCCGGGTACCAACGTTACCCCCCCCCCCTCCCCCCGCTGTCCCCTCTTCCATCGTACCCCTCTCCCCTCTCCCCCAAACCCTTATCCTTCTCTTATTCCTCTCCTTCCCACCTTTCCCCTTATCTTCTTGTTCCTTATCTCCCTCCCTTTTCCCACCTTTATATCCTTATTCTCTCCCCTCGGTCCTCTTCCACTCCCTCCCCCCCCCTCTTTCCCTTCCTTCCTTTTCTCTCTCTCTCCCCCCCCCCCTCCCTCGCCCTTGCTCCTCTTACCCCATCACTTCTCTTCTCCCTCTTTCCTTATCTCCTCCCCTCCCTCCTCTTCCCTCTCACCTCCCTTTATATCCCCTACACCCCCCTCTCTCCCTCCTTTCCCCTCTTCCCCCACTACCCGATTTCAGGTCTTCACTCTACCGATCATACTCGCATACTATATACTACACTACATAGGCCTACCTACTTACTTACCCTTGTTTACGTTTCATTCTGGGAAAGAGCGAGAGAGAGAGAGAGACAGAGAGAGAGAGAGAGAGAGAGAGAGAGAGAGAGAGAGAGAGAGAGAGACAGTGACAGTGACAGTGACAGTGACAGTGACAGTGAGAGTAAGAGTGACAGTGAGAGTAAGAGTGAGAGTGAGAGTGAGTAAGTGAGAGTGAGTAAGTGAGAGAGAGAGAAAGAAAGAGAGAGAGAGAGAGAGAGAGAGAGAGAGAGAGAGAGAGAGAGAGAGAGAGAGAGAGAGAAAGAGAGAGAAAACACCGCAATGACGCTGCAAATTAAGAAAAAAAAAGCATCAAAATAAAAAATAAAAATAGAACTACGGGTTGTGTGACTCAGCCGTGACCAAAGATGAATGGAAGGAGAGTGAGTAATAAAACTGGGAGTAAAAACGGTCCAAGGAATGATAAATGGCCGAAGATGTGTGGGTATGTGTTTGTGTGTGTGTTTATACGCCATGTTTACACACAATGGCCGATGTTCAAGTGCGGTCGGGCGATTTTTGGGGCCATTCTGTTGAGCCAAGACGAAAGAGATAGCTTTAAGAATGTTTGGTAATGGCAGAAAGGAACTGTGAAAAAATATGTTCATTGCATTTAGGGATTTACGAATTAATGATTGAATTAGGTCAATTGTTATCATAGTGATTGTTGAGATAAAAGATAATAAAAAAAATAAAATGCTGTGATGATATAGAAAAGAATTACGTTCCTTAAAGGTATGACTTCAAAATATTAGTAGAGATAACGATACATACTGATAACGATTGCAATAAATCACTTAATTAAAGGATTATCTCTGCAGTATCAAAAAAAAGGCAACATTAAATATAAAACGATCATCATGTGGTATTCAGCTAATCTTATATCTGTCGTGCCGTAAGAAAAGAACAAAATTATATCGAAATTTCATTGGCTGTTTCAATTGAAGAATATTGAGTGAATTTCCGTATTCATTCGTCATTGTGTATACGCCATATTAAGTTCATATCAGTATTCGAGCATGTTCATGTATTTTTTCCCTATATCATTTCGCGCTCTGGTGATATTTAAAATTTATCGAAACATCCGTATGAATTTCTCAATCGGTTATTCAGACTATATGAACAACAGGGAGCTCTATTTTATTTTCTAAAAAAAGAAGATATACACACATGAAATCCATTGCAGTTTAAAAAGAAGAAGAAAAGGGAGAATACACACACACACACGCACACAGACACACACACACACAAAATGCATCACAGTAAACACACGCATTCGGCCAGCCTGCCTACCTCACCGACCACCCGAAGCTC
>BOPN01003832.1:90000-97500 GCA_017312705.2 Penaeus japonicus | reverse complement strand
GAAGAAGGAGAAAAAGAAGAATACGACGAAAAAGAAACATGAGAAGAAGAAGAAGGGGAATAAGAAGACGAAGAAGGAGAATAGGAAGACGAAGAAGAAGAGGGAGAGGAAGAAGATCATAATGATGATGATGATGAAGAATAAGAATAACAAGAATAAGAATGACAAGAAGAATAAGAAGAAAAGAGAAGCACGTGCGCAGGAACAGGTGTAGATAATGACTTGCGTAAAAGCAAACTGAATAAAAGAGGTGAAGGTGAACGAAGGAAAGAGAAAGCAAAAAAACGTAGAAAATGCTAACTTGAAATAGGAAAAGAAAAAATTGGAAGGATGAGGAAAGAGGAAAACGTGGTTGGAAATAGACGAATCAAGTGAGACGTATTTGGAAATTAATGTGCGTGCTATATGTGTGTGTGTATGTGTGTGTGTGTGTGTATGTATATATATATATATATATATATATATATATATATATATATATATATATATATATACACACACACACACACACATATATATATATATATATATATATATATATATATATATATATATATATATATATATATATATCTCGAAAGATGAATCGATCGAACAAATTGGCAGATATTAGACAAATATCTAAATGTATAAAGAGATATATAAACAGGTAAAGATTGACAGAGAGAGAGAGAGAGAGAGAGAGAGAGAGAGAGAGAGAGAGAGAGAGAGAGAGAGAGAAGAGAGAGGAGAGAGAGCGAACGAGAGAAAAAAAATATCTGCATATGAGTAAAGCCTCCTGCACACAGACCTCTTAACAATAACGTCTTTGCCCCCCTTACCCTTTACCCCCCCCCCCCCCCCCCATTTTTTCCCGCCCTGCTAACCTGCCAAACAAAAAAAAAAAACTATTGGTACTGTTTTTTTTTCCTACCGAGCCTGCACGATTGCTGCAAAACATCTGCGCCGTCGTTGACTAATCTGCATAAAGTAGGATTTGCGTGACAATGAACAGCCAATAGGAGCGCGCGGCGGCAGGAGGGCACGTGTGACAGCCCACCAATCAGAGCCCAGGAGACTTAAGCCCAAGAAGACAGTTGCGTTCAACAATACACACACGCTGAGTGGGTCCAAGAGGAAGGACTTGCTTGGAAGGGAACGAATGGGAGGGTAGGGGGAGGGAAGGGAGAGAGGGGAGAGGAGGGAGGAAAGGGAGGGAAGGGAGGGAGGGAGGGAGGGAGGGGGTGTGGAGTGAGGGACGGGAGTATGGAAGGAGGGAGAGGGGGAGATAGAGGGGAGGGAGGGAGGGAGGGAGGGAGGGAGGGGGTGAGGAGTGAGGGACGGGAGTATGGAAGGAGGGAGAGGGGGAGATAGAGGGGAGGGAGGGAGGGAGGGAGAGGAAGGACCGAAGATGAGGAGTAGAGGGGACGGAGGGAGGGAGGAGAGGAGAGTATGTGTATGTGGTTGTTTGAGGGCTTTTTTTTTGGGGGGGGGGGAGAAGAGAGAGGAAGGGTTTCTTCTTAAAAAAAAAGAAAGAAAAAAGACGTGTTGTGGGTTGAAAAATTTACATGGCGTATGGTTGATGGGTTGAATTTAATGTACACTCACAAACCTATGGTTATTTAGCTGTGTATATATTAGGAGAATTTCTATTTCTATTCCATATCCGCGCTGTATAGCACGAGAAAAAATACTCATAGTTTTTTAAAACAAATTTTCGATCCTGTAATCTTAATCTGGGGAAAAAAACAACAGCTTCTACCAGCATATACCAATACTTATGATATCATTTATTTCGAGATATCATGTTTTCTTAATTAATCATTGTGACAAATCACAATATTTAACATCACCATTTATAATTAACTGTCATTACCGCAAGATTCCCTTTTCTATTCTCTAAATCACCTTATTAGGAAAGTATCTTATTTTTTGCATTGTCAGTTTATCATGATGATTATGATAACCAATAATCCTGGTTATCATAATCCTCATCACTATAACTGATAATAATATTTGTAAACTTTCGCTGACATAATAATTGTATACTTTTATGAGTGTAATTTCCCTTTATTCCCGTACCTCGATGTATAAAATCAAGGGCATATTTGTTAGTATAATGACGTAATCAATTGTGTCTATTATCTTTTCTTTTCTGTTTATCATCAGCATCTACTTGTCTATCTACGTACCCATTTATCTCCCTAACTTTTTACCTATTCATTTGCCCATCTATCCATCTATCTATCATCCAATTTGTCTATCTATCCGTTTCTTCACTAACCTAACCTACCTCTTTCTGTTTGTATATCTTTCTATCACTCTGTCTACCTATATCAGTTAATAGATCAATACATAGATAGATAAATAGATCAATAGATAAATGAATAACTAAACAAATAGATAAAGACACATAAACACACACACACACACACACACACACACACACACACACACATATATATATATATATATATATATATATATATATATATATATATATATATATATATATATATCCATATATATATATATATATACATATATATGTATATATATATATATATATATATATATATATATATAAATATATATATATATATATATATATATATATATATATATATATATATATATATATATGTGTGTGTGTGTGTGTGTGTGTGTGTGTGTGTGTGTGTGTATATATGTATATATATATATATATATATATATATATATATATATATATATATATATGTGTGTGTGTGTGTGTGTGTGTATCATATATATATATATATATATATATATATATATATATATATATATATATATATATATAATATATATATGATATATATATAATATATATATATGTGTATATATATGTATATATATATAAATATATTATATATATAATATATATATATATATATATATATATATATATATATATATATATATATATATATATATATATATATATATATATACACACACATATACACACATACATACATGCGCAGACTCTATCTCTATCTCATTCCACACATCATCTCCTCTACGGACGAAATAAACCTCCGACATGATTCGAGCGCAGGATCTCCATTTTGCAAACCCCCCGCCGACCCCTGAGCAAAAACATGTGCCTCCCCTTAACACAGGCGAGAAACCACCCGGTTGCTACATCAGCATCACACAAACTCAGGAAGGACCTATTTTTTGTCATACCCAAGAACAACCCCTTCCTTTCCCCTCCCCCCCCCTTACCCCCCTACTTCTATCGACACACCTACCCCATCCCCTCCTCCTCCTCCTCCCCTCCCCCCCTACTTCTATCGACACACCTACCCCATCCCCTCCTCCTCCTCTTCTCCTCCTCCCCTCCCCCCCCTCACTTCACCCCACCTTTTTATCAACCCTCCCCCCTCCCCCCCCCTCCCCCCCTTAAACACTCTCACTGTCCTACGAGCGTCGTTATTCAACACAGTTTTTGCAGAGATAGATTTTCGTGTTTGAATTCTTTTCATCTTTTTTTTCATTTCTCTTTTTTTTTTTCTTCTCCAACCTTCCTTCCTTTCTTTTTTTCTTTATCTTCCTTTATCCCTCCCCCACTAGCATATCCTTCCCCCTCCCTCTACCAGAGTATCCTTTCCCCTCCCCACTAGCGTATCCTTACCCCCTCCTCCCCTCTACCATGTTCTTCCTCCCCACTAGCGTATCCTTTACCCCCTTCCTTCCCCTCTACCATGTCCTCTCCCCCACTAGCATCTCAGCCCCCTCCTTCCCTTCTACCATGTCCTTCCCTCCCCCAATAGCGTATCCTTACCCTTCCTTCCCTCTACCATGTCTTCTTTCCCCCTCCCCACACCCATATCCCACCCCTTACTACCGTATCCTTCCTTCTGGCGTATCCTTATCCTTCCCCCTCCCCCATTACTATATCCTTCTCTCTCCCCCTCTAGTGTACCCTCCCCCTCTTCCAGAAGCATACCCCCCCCTACCTCTACAGCCGGATCCCCCCCCCACCCCACCCACTACCCACTCTCCCCCCTCCTTCTTCAGTAGAGGACGTGTTGGAGTGGCATAAGGAGACAGCCAATCATGTTGCAGCTTTTGCAGTAACCCTGCCCCGTCCAGCTTTTTTTTCTGTCCCTTTTTTAAAATTATATGGGACGTGGTGTCTTGGAAGGACATTTCTGACGGTTTTTCTTCCTTCCTTTCTTTCTTTAAGTATGATTAGATTGGGGGGAAATGCAGTGGCATTGACCAAATGGTATACTTCGGTAAATATGATATGGCGAATATCAGGACACCGTGATGGAAGGAGAGCACACACACACACACATATACACACACACGCAGACGTACACAAAGCACCCCTCATTTGCATACGGTGGGCCTACCCCATCTTGAGGGCTCGCCAATGAGCGTAAGGACTGAGCCGGCCTCAACGGCACAAAAAAACTCCCTTCTCAGCCAACCACCGCGCTGCCCTTAGCCCTCCCCCTCTTCCACTCTCCTTCCCCCCACCTCCCTCCCTCTCCTCCCGCACCCCCTCCTCGTCGGCCGCAACCAGGCAATTGCTTGGGCCTCTCCAGGTAGGCCTGTGTGGCTTGCGGGAGACGCGCCTATATTGTAGCTTGCGGCCTCGGGCAAGTAAACATTTTTGAAGGCCGAAAATGAAGGGGGAGAGGCAAGGGGGGGAGGGGGGGAAGAAGGGGGTTAAGAGAAGAGACGAAAGGGGAGAGATGCTGGTCGATCTTATGATATTTTCTTCTTACTTCGTCTGTGTCCTCTGTGGCATGTGTAACGAGGCGAAAGTTGAGATAAGCCTTCCTTGTAATCTCCTATTTCTTTTTTATATTCTTCCTTTCATAATCCACTCGTGTTCGGAGACCTTTTTTCAACTCAAGGTCTGAGCCTTCTTGACCTTAAGAAAGGCACTGTGTCCTTCCCTGTGTCCGGAGAAACACACCAACAATACGCAGCAGAGTGAGACAATTATGCTAACAGTAGACCTACCTGGTCACTTTTCACCAGTCCTAAGTTACTGTCAAAATTAATCACCTTACTATATAATTTGTTCTATTAGTCATTCATTTCTTCTTTATATGTTTTTTTCTATGTTGAAACGACTCTTAACAGGTATTATTTTATGGTTACATATTCTTCTATCAACAGAATGTAGTATTAAGGTCTTATAACATTATTCCACAAACAACAAACCGGTATTTAAGGAAACTCACTTTCATTCTCTAGTTACTGGACACATTTGCCGGTCACCTTGGTCAGTTTCATTTAATGATTGAAGTCCATGTTCCTAATGAATACCAGTAAACAGCATAACTCATTCCATTGCATTAACATTTCTTTATTCTTTAATTAAAGACTGTAAACATTATTCCATATAACTACAAAACACTAGGCTAACATATCTTGTATCAAAAACCTTCTTAATTCGCAACAACTTTTCCTTCCACTCAACTACCAATAAACATAACAAACAACCCATTACAGAAACTCTCCCAAACCATCAATTTCCTTTTGGATTTCGTTTTTCCACAAGACTCATCATCCCTTCTGGAAATTCTGAGTCATTACTGGGGCGGGGAACAACTTGGTTCTGGTTATCTTTCTACAGGTCTTGCGGTTGAAATGGAATCCTACTTTTTTCTCGGATTACAAAAGGAATTACGTCCATTTATCCTCGAATAGGAAATATAGATGGATCTATACAAGGCCTGTTATTGATACGTGATTGCTATAGAGGCTTTCGGTTATATGATAATGTATCAGTTTATGGAGCAGTTTCAAAGAGTGGGATTAATACAGGTGTAGAAATCCACTGAGAGTAATGGCTTATTTGAAACATTTACGTTTAAGGGGATTTTATTATACGTAGATATTACGTCATAAAACAGAGGGTTAGATGATACAGTAATAAAAAGAACACTATTAGTTTGCATTGACGAGGGAAAGTGTGATAATTAGAAATAAGAAAATAAGTAACATGGAAGATAACCAACGATATGGAAACGAAACATAAAAATAGAGACAAAAGATAAATATTACTGAAGAATATCTCGTGGTGATTGCATGTTGGTCGCCATTTTGAAGCGTGAGAAGAAGGGTTGGGTGAGGAGGGTAGGGGGGGGGGCGAGAGAAGGGTTGAGGGGGCCGCAGGGTTTTGTCCCCTAAGCTGCCAGTTACCCTTCTCCTCCTCTCTGTCTTTCTGCTCGTCTGCCTGTCACCGTCTCACGTGCTGTCCGTTTATTGCGTCTTCTCTGCCTGTTATTTTTGTTGTTTTGTTTCCAGTTTCTCTAATTCTCTCTCTCTTTATGCCTTTCTTTCTGTCTCTCTCTCTCTCCCTCTCTCTCTCTCTGTCTCTGTCTCTCTCTCTCTCTCTCTCTCTGTATCTCTATCTATTTATCTCTTTCTCTCTCTCTCTCTCCCTCTCTCTTTCTCCCTCTTCCATATAGTCAATACTCTTCTTCTCTCCCCCCCCTCTCTCTCTCTCTCTCTCTCTCTCTCTCTCTCTCTCTCTCTCTCTCTCTCTCTCTCTCTCTCTCTCTCTCTCTCTCTCTCCCTCTCCCCCTTCTCTCTCTTTCACCCCCCTCTCCCTCTCCCCCCTCCTCTCCCTCTCTTTCTCTCTCTCTCTCTCTCTCTCTCCGCCTCATCGACGAACCCCTGTGAAGAAATGTATCGAAAGATTTAGCAAGAGACCAGCCACGTTTACGGCGCGAGTCAGTGCAGCTTACTGGGTATCTGGCAACGTTGCTGTAACGTATTAGATTTTCTCCTCCACCCCCACCCCCCACCCCACAACCCCCTAGTTACCCCTCCCCCCTGCCATTGACAACTGATCGCCGAGACTAGTAGAAGGGAGGGAGGGTGGGTAAGGGGGTAGGGGAGGTATTGATAGAGGGAGGAGGAGGGAGGAGGAAGTGGGTAGTAAGGAGGGTATTGGTAGAGGAGGGGGAGGGGGAGGGGGAGGGAGGAAGAGGAAGGGGGCCGAAGCAACGAATTCGAATTAAGGGATGGTTTTAGTTCTTTGAAATTACTATTGTTTTTGTTCAAAATTTTAAACGTTTTAAAATGTTTCACAGCGAGGAATATAACGGCCATACCTAAGTATCTTTTTTCCTTTTATTTGTGTGAATAAAAGGCAAGGGGGCATCTCAACTCCCCCCCCCCCCCTCTTCCTCCTACCCCATGCAACCCTAGCCCCCCCTTCAATACCCCATACCCCTTTTTGGCAGCTTCTCGTGGTATCTGCCATGCAAGTTTTTTTACTCTCCCTCTCGCTTTCTCTCTCATTTCTCCCTCCGCCCCTCCCTCTCCCCCTATTCACCCAGCCCGGCAGTCTTCCCCTCCCTCGCACCTACAATGGCCTATTGAGGAATTTTTTTGCAGAACCGTTGAGGCCTCAGACCGATGTCCGTTGTATCCCTCTCGCCTCTCTCTCTCTCTCTCTCTCTCTCGCTCTCTCGCTCTTTTTCGTTCCTCTTTCTCCCTTTGCCTTTCTCTATCTCTATCTCT
>BOPN01003832.1:77500-80000 GCA_017312705.2 Penaeus japonicus | reverse complement strand
GGGGGGGGGTAGAAGGAGGAGAAGGAAAGAGAAGAGAGGGGGGAAGAAGGAGAAGGAAACGAGGAGAAGAGAAAGAGAAGGAGGAGAGGAGGGAGGAAAAGGAGAAGGGAGAGAAGGAAGAAGGAGAAAGTGAGGGAAAGAAGAGGAGAAGGAGAGGGGAGGGAGAGGAGAGGGGGAGGGGGAGGGGGGGGGGAGAGGCTGGCAGTGTGGTCGAGCAACTCAAGTTCTCACAGATACTCCCGACCTCGTTACAGTGAACGCCTTGGTTCGCATAGGCCTCCCCTGTGAACTCGATCTCGCCCACCCTCGCACACAACTTCCCTAGGCCTATGCACTGCGGAAGAGAAATAAATACCCGAGGGAGCAGAACGTTGCAAACAGACACGCCCGCTTTTCCCTCTCATTTTCCCTCAAATCCTAACCTAACCTCGAGTTTTTTTTCTTCATAATACATCCATTTTTGTTTATGGGACCGGAATGGGAAAAGACATGTTCAACAAAACACTCTCCCGATGGACACATCTGTGCATTCCCCCCCTCCCCCCCTCTCTCTCTCTACCCTGCCCCCCCTTCCCTCCCCCCCCCTACGACCCCCCTCCTCAACCTCTGGAGACTCTGCCAAGGGGAGAATTTTCTTGGTCCTATCTCATCCTCGTGGAATTGTGTGAATAGCAATAGAGAAACAATAAATGATTATTAACGATTTATTTGAGTAATTTTGTTTTCTTCTTCTTCTATTTCGTGGATATGAATAACATCGCGTCATGTGAATAATGGGAATAGTGAAAAAGAAGAAGAAGCAAATGATAAAAAACGAAAGCATATATGATTTACTTGAGTTGAGTACGTTATTTCATACAAATGTTTCTTATTTACAACTTGACGTTCCTTTACGGTTAACGAAGAATCTCCTTACGCTGTGTCTATCCACATTTACAATGGAGTCATTCATCTTATCCATAATCAGTTGATAACGCACGTGATATCAAATGCTCTCACACTAGCTATAAGGAAAATGGAGAATGCTCTCAGGGAGATATTGAACAGTAGAAGAAGCTATTTCGTGTGTTTTTCATTGAGTAAAGAGTATTTTTCATTGTTTTTCATCTTAGTTACGAAGACACAGATGTTGTATTTTTCTTAATGTGTATTTTCTTGTTTTATATCATGCACGTAATTTGATATTTACGTCCGAGCTAGCATACTGATCTGGTTGATCAATGTTTTAATATAGATAGGATTGCTCTTAAGTAATTTTGATAGGCTTACTCTTAAAAACTCTTATTGTCTATATCTAAGCATTGCATTGGTGAGGTGATGACCATTTTTAGCCACGCTCATATTTTCGTATATTTTCGTCCTGCGTTGGAATGCCAAAACAAACAAACAAGAAAAAAAATGTCTTCTTCTTTTAAAATAGTTTTACAACCATCACACTTGGTAATCACCTGTATATCACACTATAAAACACATACTCGAAAAATATCATCCCTTTCAAAAACAGAAGAAAAAAGTATATTTACGAAACCCCAAACCATTCCTGACTCCCCCTCTATGTCCCCCCTCTCCCCTCCCCCCTCTCTTACGCTCCTCACTTGCCAGATGCGATGCTCAAACTTGGCAATGCACGCCCAGGCCTAAATTCCTCCATTGGATCATTTTTAACGGCGGTCCGCACTGATGCTAGGCCTACAAGCACTCGCGAAGCACGGCAGAAAGCGCCGTATGTGCTTGCGCCGTAGGACCGATTTTCCCGTGAGCCCCCGACACGCCCTCCTTGCTTAGGGGGCGGGGGAGGGGGAGGCAAAGGAAATCATGCCTTATGCCTCGCGTGGTGTAAGCGGCATATTTCTATGGCAAAATGGCAAAACACTTACATATCCTGTATCAAAAACCTTCTTAATTCGCAACAACTTTTCCTTCCACTCAACTACCAATAAACATAACAAACAACCCATTACAGAAACTCTCCCAAACCATCAATTTCCTTTTGGATTTCGTTTTTCCACAAGACTCATCATCCCTTCTGGAAATTCTGAGTCATTACTGGGGCGGGGAACAACTTGGTTCTGGTTATCTTTCTACAGGTCTTGCGGTTGAAATGGAATCCTTCTTTTTTCTCGGATTACAAAAGGAATTATGTCCATTTATCCTCGAATAGGAAATATAGATGGATCTATACAAGGCCTGTTATTGATACGTGATTGCTATAGAGGCTTTCGGTTATATGATAATGTATCAGTTTATGGAGCAGTTTGAAAGAGTGGGATTAATACAGGTGTAGAAATCCACTGAGAGTAATGGCTTATTTGAAACATTTACGTTTAAGGGGATTTTATTATCCGTAGATATTACGTCATAAAACAGAGGGTTAGATGATACAGTAATAAAAAGAACACTATTAGTTTGCATTGACGAGGGAAAGTGTGATAATTAGAAATAAGAAAATAAGTAAACATGGAAGTCCATATCCAACGATATGGAAACGAAACATAAAAAT
>BOPN01003832.1:22500-30000 GCA_017312705.2 Penaeus japonicus | reverse complement strand
AAGAAGAACATTACTAACTTGGTTTTGAAGCCTTTGGATTAATTTTGAAACATTTGCCTGTGCTGATACAGTTTCTGAAAAATAAGCATGTCATATAAACTTGTTTTGAGTATAATGGGGGTATTCTAATATCATACACCCATACATGAACCATTCTCATGTCTTAACAGCTTTGACACAAGAGGCGCAGCACCGCTGACCTTTGCTGACCAGTTCATACAGTTATCGTCGATGTTACCTTCAAATTACATATATGGATTGGGGGAGCACTTGGAGGGACTCTTGCTAGACACATATTGGAAGCGTCATGTTCTCTGGAACTTGGATCAAATACCTGAACCTGGAGTTAGTATTGGATTTGTATTTGTATTGGGTGACCAGTTGCATATGTTTATGATGTAGGTATAGGTATTGTATTGAAATACTTGAATATGTAGGAATAAAGGTCTATGCATGGTTATGAATAGCAGTTTGATATTTTGTAGTGAGAGTTATACTGGAATAATTGATGATTGTGTGGATGTTAGAACCTTTTCATTCTTCAGAAAAGTTGACTGAGTATTTGTTGATGACTTCTGCAAGCACCTGATACATTCCTCTTTCCTTTCTTCAGAAAAATATGTATGGAAGTCATCCTTTCTACCTGGGTTTGGAACCAGATGGTAACACGCACGGGGTTTTCCTCCTAAATAGCAACGCCATGGGTAAGATTTCTTTCTGCCCCATGACTTTATTATGGCACAAGCTATGCTTACTGTATATACATTATCCTGAATGCTTGATTTTTATCCTCAGATGTTGTTCTGCAGCCCACACCAGCTCTCACATTCAGAGTTATTGGCGGACTCATTGACCTATATGTCTTCCTGGGTCCAACGCCGAATGAGGTGATAAGCCAGTACACTGAGGTGATTGGTCGGCCTTTCCTGCCTCCTTATTGGTCGCTTGGATACCACCAGTGCAGGTAGGGAACCTGATGGACTGTGATTATGTGATGAAGGTTTATGTGTATCAAGGATTTTACAATTAGTAGTATTGATTGGGGATGTGGGTTAGTTAGTTATGGTAGAATAGAAAGCGAAAAAAAAATTCCTCTTATTGATTGGAGTAGCTTTGATGATAGTGGATGTTATTATTATTATGATGTTGATGATCCTGGTATGATATATGAGTCTATATAAATATTAACAAAGTGATACTAATTAAGATTTGGTATGATGCATTATTTACACAACTGAAAGAATAACTAGTTTGTATTTTTAACAAAAAATGCAGTACAAATGTTATCTGACCTCACAAAAAATGCAAATTTGCCCACTTAACCCATTCACGTCGAGTTGTATATTTGCCTAATGCCTCTTTAGCTGGCAAGATCGCGAGTACGCGCAGCTTCCCACCAAGAGATTTCTTAAGGCACGAGGTCCCACTAAGCTGCTCAGAGCAATTTTCATCACCCTAATCTTTGGGGGATAAGAAAGGGTTTTTGTTTTTTTATATTTTTATGATAAGTCTAGAAATATGTGTATATCAAGGGCAACTACAATGTGTATATACTGACATAACTGATTATATGGGGAGAGTCTATGATGTGATTTGACGTTATCCATTGTGAGGGAAATATTCCAATGACATGATATCATGTCATCCAGCATGAATGGATTGAAGTGCTTGGCCATGGAAGAAAGTGAAAATAATGAATAATTCATGGAAAGTTAGCTCCCTCAAAGAAATGATGGAACACCAGCTGTTCAGAGGCAAAGAGTATAAAATGAACCTAGAAAGACATGAGGAGGAAGCTCATTCTATTAGGTAGCTATGAAATGGAAGAAGGTCTATGCATACTAGTCCATCTACCCTGGGTGGGACATAGACTCTGCATGTAGCAATAGCCCCACTGGTATTCCCTAGGGATAAAGAGAATGGAGGCTCACAACTTGGATTAACCATAGAAATAGTGGTAAAACAAGGTAACAGATGCAATTTTGCAGCAAATATCTAGAGGTTCAAGAGCATGAGTAAATGTAGAGGACTTGATTAGATGTACATCCTACCTTTCTACAGCATTCAGAAACTGAGTGGAAGGAGATTTACCCAAATGTGACAACAGTATTTGAGACAGAGTAAAAGGAAGCCTTTGTAAATCTTTATTAGCTGAGGAGATGTAAGATTCTACAGCAAACTAGAAAGAATTCCCAATTTCTTGGAGGTAAATTTACCTATGATAAGTATTTAAGGCTTCCAGGAGAGAGCAGAGGTGAACTTAACTCTGAGACTTTTGACTGAGTCTACAGGTTCAACAAGAGAATCTTCAAAAGGAAGTTAACAATTAGGAGATAACCGTCTTTTTAGGCCTATTTTGTACAAGCTTGGAAGCACCCCAAGAGGAAATAATTTCTAAATTAGACTCAAGAGAATGCAACTGCCATGTGTGAGATTTTCTCAAACAGTGCAGAAAATAAGAGGAGAATGCAATTAGGAGTCCACTGCATATGAATAGAAAGATTTAGGTGTGCTACTTAGGAGATCATTAATAAATAGCAGGAAAAGAGTTGAGGAAAGGACAGAGACTTGTTGAACACCATAATCAATGAAAATGAGGGAGAGGGACAGAGACTTATTGAACACCATAATCAATGAAAATGAGGGAGAGGTAGACCCATTTACAAAGATGGATCTCAGAAAAGTGGATATAAGGTTGTAGAGGTAAAGAGGAAAGTCAAAGGAGGTCAATTTTGATAGTAATGACAAATGCCATAATACAGCAAATGCCTTTGTGATATCCAGTTATATGAGAAAGTTCTCACCATGATCAGGAAGAAAAGCAGGCCATACATAAGTTACATATGCAAGATAGAATGGACTTTAAGTAACACTTAAATCATTATGTTGTTTTATGTTATAAGAGGAGGAATGAAATGATTCTATCAAACATTTTAATCAGTTATTTTTTGTTAGGATGAAGTGTATTGAAAACTCTCCATACTGATATTATTACTAAAATTACTTGCAAAATGTAGGTAGTTGTGTGATGGCTCGTAATATTAATGTTGATTTTCTCAGCTGTGTACGCTTGTTGGGAAAAGTAGAAATAATTGATTTAGAAAATCTGATTTTGTGAGTGATTTACCATTGTCAGAAGCAATACCACAAATGTATAGTGATCTAAACCTTTACTTTTTGTTCTTCAAGCTTTTGAGTATGTCACTGGGAGGGGAATCAGCTCTTTATCTTTAATTATAGGTACGGCTATGAAACACTTAATAGGACAAGGGACGTGTGGCAGAGAACACGCAAAGCTGGCATCCCATTTGTGAGTGCAGCTGTGTGTTTTTTTGACCCTAAGTAAAACCATGCTTTTAATTTTTTAATTTTATTTTTTATGCTTTATTCTTAGGTTAAAAATTCCTTCCTCTTATTTTATTTTATGATTTTGGTTTTACTTTATCTTGCAGAAAGTATTGCTTCTGCATGTAGTGTCTTGTCTCTGTTGTTGATTTATATTGTTGACTTGAAATACTTCTTGGCTTATTTCTAATCTGCTTTTTATTTTTTAACCTTGGCTTTAGTACGTACCTCTTCACTTTTCTCAGGCAATTGCAAAACAAATATTTTATACTTTGAAAAATATCTAAAATCCATGATATGAATATACACAACAATAATAAATGCTTTCATTGAAAACTAACCTTGTATTCTCAACTGCAGGACGTACAGTGGAATGACATCGACTACATGAGGCACAACAATGACTTCACGTATGACCAGACCAACTACGACGGGCTCCCAGAGTTTGTCGAGGAGCTTCATAGGGTGACACTCCTCTTTCAGTTTCCCTTCATTTTCACTTCTCCCTTTTCTGGAAAATAGAGTTAGCATGCCTATTACTGTATTGTAATTTAGACAGAAAGTTCTTATAGGTTTAGTATTAACTCTGACACCTGGGACGCGCAACATCCTCTATATTTTACATATTGATGATTCTACAAGTACTTTGTTGCCAAGGAGTCAATTAGTAGACCTACCTGATCTTGTCCTTTTTCTTTGACTTTTCAGGAAGTTTTTGTTTTTGTTATCATTATTGACATTGCTGATGTTATTATTTTTTCACTTTTATAACTGTTATAATAATGTTAACAAACAAAAATTCTTTTAATGGCAATAAAACTTTTTTTTCCAAAAAATCATGGAATAGGATAATGATGTGAAATAAAGTGTCTTTGAATTGACTACTTTGTGGCAAAGCTCTTGTAGAACCATCTATGTGATAAAGCAATCCACAGTTGATAGTGCATGTGTCAAAAGGTTGACAGTATGACAGGATAAGAGGGACTTTTGTTGTAATGTTGAGGTAAAATGGAAGATATTGTAATCAATTATGGCTTACAAGGTTCACACTTGCTAAACAGATATAAAGTGACAGAGAACAGATAAAAATACTTAAACAAATGTGAAATGACAGAGAACAGGAAAAAGGTTTAAAAGTTTATAGAACTTCTTGTGTCCTTATTGAGCTTTAAATCCTCCTATAGAATGAACAGTCAAACAAGTTTTCACTAAAAATGAAAGATAAGTAACCTAGCCATTGTCATACAAATATGTATTCAGGAAGCCTCTATCAGGCCTAATAGGTCATTTAAACTTTTAAAAACTGCGTAAGTCCAAGAGTGGTGAGGTACTTAGCCTCATAAAATGTATATCAAGATTACTTTGTTTGAAATACAGTGAGAAAATGGCTTCCTCTTTAGGTGTTTGAAGGAGAAGTGAAGAAAGTTGGATTAGTTTCATAAGCAAGGTAAAATAGTTCTTTTATTACAAATGCTGTATGGCAGTTTATATTTAGTAGACACACTGAATTATAGAACTTAATTAGAAGGAAGGAAATGTTGGTCAATAGTTCATTTTATTTATTTTTATTTCTTTATAATTGGTTAGGGGAAGGGAGATGAGTTCTATGCAGTTAACCCATTAACGATGGGCTGTTTTGACTCCAAATGGTTCAAACGTCAGACGTTAGGCATAAGCCTAACCCCTTGGGATTTTCGTCCACACTGGCTCTACACCCGATCACCTGGCGCGCTGGCCATGAGGATAACCATGATAAAATATCTCGTCCCCTGAGTCTGACGCTGCCACCCCTTGGCATGATATCTTCTTACCTGTTGTTGACGGATTTATAGAGAGAGACAAAGTTTATTGAACTAATTGAAAAGCATATAATATGATATCCCATATCATATTGAAACTACTTTATATCAAAGGCTTTAATGTAAGATATGCCTCAGTTGTACATATTTTTTTCAGCTGATAAAATGAAAGTACATTAACCAACATACACTTTCCATTACAGGAAGGTATGCACTACGTTCCCATAATTGACCCAGGCATCAGCGCAGCGGAACCACCCCATACTTATCCACCCTATGACGAAGGGGTCCACTTGCACGTTTTTGTTCGCAATTCTAGTAATATGCCTTTTGTGGGCAAGGTAGGTTGTACTGAGTGATTTTTTCTTGATTAGTTTTTATCAATATTATTGTCAGGGTATTCATTGTCATGGTCATCATTGTCATTGTCATTGTCCCCGTCCCCGTCCCCGTCCCCGTCCCCGTCCCCGTCCCCGTCCCCGTCCCCGTCCCCGTCCCCGTCCCCGTCCCCGTCCCCGTCCCCGTCCCCGTCATCGTCATCGTCATCGTCATCGTCATCAGTTGTAGTAGTAGCGGTAGCAGAAACAACAGTAACAGTCACAGTCACAGTCACAGTCACAGTATCAGTATCAGTATCAGTATCAGTATCAGTATCAGTATCAGTATCAGTATCAGTATCAGTATCAGTATCAGTATCAGTATCAGTATCAGTATCAGTATCAGTATCAGTATCAGTATCAGTATCAGTATCAGTATCAGTATCAGTATCAGTATCAGTATCAGTATCAGTATCAGTAGCAGTATCAGTAGCAGTATCAGTAGCAGTAGCAGTAGCAGTAGCAGTAGCAGTAGCAGTAGCAGTAGCAGTATCAGTAGCAGTAGCAGTAGCAGTAGCAGTAGCAGTAACAACAATAACAGTAACAGTAACAGTAACAGAAGTAGCATCAATATCAGTAGCAGTAAGAGAAGTAGTAGCAGCAACAGTAACAGTAACAGTAACAGTAACAGTAGCAGTAACAGTAGCAGAAGTAGTAGCAGTAACAGTATCAGTAACAGTAGTAGCAGTAACAGTAATAGTAACAGTAACAGTAACAGAAGTAGTAGCAGTAACAATATCAGTAACAGTAGTAGCAGTAACAGTTATAGTAGCAGTACTAGTAACAGTAACAGTAACAGAAGAAGTAGCAGTAACAGTAGCAGTAACAGTAACAGAAATAGGAGCAGTAACAGTAACAGAAGTAGTAGCAGTAACAGTAATAGTAACAGTAGCAGTAACAGTAACAGCAGCAGTAACAGTAACAGTAACAGTAGTAGTAGCAGTAGCAGTAACATGGACAGCAACAGTAACAGTAACAGTAGCAGTAGCAATAGCAGTGCCAGTAGCAATATTATCATTAGCATTATCACCATCACCACAATCATCATTTTAATCTTCATTGGAAGGGTTAGTTACACCGTATATATGTACACACTCAATACATCAAACGCTCACACATGTGCATGCATACACACATTACTTTATTGTTGCTTTTATTATTATAACAGCATACTTTATCTAATTGTTTAACAGTAGAAATATATCAAAGTGATATTTTAACTATTGGGAATAAATACTAATCATTATTATTTTCTTAAGTTATCCCTGTTACAGGATTTTGAATTACCACAGATAGGAAAAGAAAATGATTTTTTTTTTAACAGGGACTGAAGTAAAAAGCACCATGCCAATTTTTTAGAAATGGCCAAGTGATAATCCAGAGATCACCATCCTTCTCAGTGAATACCTCAGGGGAATGTCTACTGAGTGTATTTCAGTTCAAGCAGTCTAAACAATTATGTGTTAAACGATGATATCAGTGATGAATAACAAAATGTTTATAAAAGCTTGAAATTTGAAAAGATCTAAACAATTGAATTCTTGTTCTTGTTCTTGTTCTTATGTTTCTTATTCTCATTCTCATTCTCATTCTCATTCTGATTCTTATTCTTATTCTTATTCTTATTCTTATTCTTATTCTGATTCTGATTCTGATTCTTATTCTTATTCTTATTCTTATTCTTATTCTTATTCTGATTCTGATTCTGATTCTGATTCTGATTCTGATTCTGATTCTGATTCTGATTCTGATTCTCGTTCTTGTTCTTATTCTTATGTCTTATTCTCATTCTCATTCTCATTCTCATTCTTATTCTTATTCTTATTCTTATTCTTATTCTTATTCTGATTCTGATTCTGATTCTGATTCTGATTCTGATTCTGATTCTGATTCTGATTCTGGTTCTCGTTCTCGTTCTCGTTCTCGTTCTCGTTCTCGTTCTCGTTCTCGTTCTCGTTCTCGTTCTCGTTCTCGTTCTC
>BOPN01003832.1:5000-17500 GCA_017312705.2 Penaeus japonicus | reverse complement strand
CTTCTTCTTCTTCTTCTTCTTCTTCTTCTTCTTCTTCTTCTTCTTCTTCTTCTTCTTCTTCTTCTTCTTCTTCTTCTTCTTCTTCTTCTTCTTCTTCTTCTTCTTCTTCTTCTTCTTCTTCTTCTTCTTCTTCTTCTTCTTCTTCTTCTTCTTCTTCTTCTTCTTCTTCTTCTTCTTCTTCTTCTTCTTCTTCTTCTTCTTCTTCTTCTTCTTCTTCTTCTTCTTCTTCTTCTTCTTCTTCTTCTTCTTCTTCTTCTTCTTCTTCTTCTTCTTCTTCTTCTTCTTCTTCTTCTTCTTCTTCTTCTTCTTCTTCTTCTTCTTCTTCTTCTTCTTCTTCTTCTTCTTCTTCTTCTTCTTCTTCTTCTTCTTCTTCTTCTTCTTCTTCTTCTTCTTCTTCTTCTTCTTCTTCTTCTTCTTCTTCTTCTTCTTCTTCTTCTTCTTCTTCTTCTTCTTCTTCTTCTTCTTCTTCTTCTTCTTCTTCTTCTTCTTCTTCTTCTTCTTCTTCTTCTTCTTCTTCTTCTTCTTCTTCTTCTTCTTCTTCTTCTTCTTCTTCTTCTTCTTCTTCTTCTTCTTCTTCTTCTTCTTCTTCTTCTTCTTCTTCTTCTTCTTCTTCTTCTTCTTCTTCTTCTTCTTCTTCTTCTTCTTCTTCTTCTTCTTCTTCTTCTTCTTCTTCTTCTTCTTCTTCTTCTTCTTCTTCTTCTTCTTCTTCTTCTTCTTCTTCTTCTTCTTCTTCTTCTTCTTCTTCTTCTTCTTCTTCTTCTTCTTCTTCTTCTTCTTCTTCTTCTTCTTCTTCTTCTTCTTCTTCTTCTTCTTCTTCTTCTTCTTCTTCTTCTTCTTCTTCTTCTTCTTCTTCTTCTTCTTCTTCTTCTTCTTCTTCTTCTTCTTCTTCTTCTTCTTCTTCTTCTTCTTCTTCTTCTTCTTCTTCTTCTTCTTCTTATCCATATCCATATCCATATCCATATCCATATCCATATCCATATCCATATCCATATCCATATCCATATCCATATCCATAGTCATAGTCATAGTCATAGTCATAGTCATATTTGTATTCATATATATATTTTTTTATTCTTGTTGCTGTTGCTGTTGTTGTTGTTATTGTTGTAGTTAGAGTTAATGTTAGTGCTAGTGCTAGTGCTAGTGCTAGCGATAGTGATAGTGTTACTATTATTATTATTATTATTATTATTATTATTATTATTATTATTATTATTATTATTATTATTATTATTATTATTATTATTATTATTATTATTACTATTGATATTATTATTACTCTTATTATCATTATTGCTCTTACTATTATTATTATCATTATCATTATCATTATCATTATTATTATCATTATTGTTACCGTTACCGTTACCATTACCGTTATCGTTATTGTCATTATTATTATTATTCTTGTCATAATCATTGTTATTGTCATTGTCATCCTCCTCGTCATCGTCATTGTCGTCATCGTTATTGTTATGGTCAGCGTCATCGTCATCATCATTGATATTAATATTGTTATTATTATTTATTTTTTACTTCTTTATTTTTCATTTTATTATCTATTAAAAAGAGATTAAGTGAATAATTAGCACAAGCAGAAAATGCTTATATATGCACTTTTTAATCTACTCTTTAAATTTTTTTATCTTTATTTCTTATATGCATCATGTCTCTGATACAGTGTGTATCTCACTCCTTTCTTATGTATCTTTTTCAATTAATGCATAGCACCTTTGTCATGTCACAACTCTGAATAGGACCATTTATGATATATAAACTCTATAGGATAGAAGAGTTATCTGTGTAATGCCTTATGCTTCCAGGTGTGGAATCCAGTTGCAACAACATGGCCCGACTTCACCCACCCGAAGGCAACTTATTATTGGAGTCGACAAATATTGCGTTATCACAGCAGTGTGCCAATAGACGGTGCTTGGATCGTAAGTCTTATGTTTTGGTTTGTTTTGTGTGGAAAGTTTCTAGATTTTAAAAATTGTTTAGCTGGTGAAGTTGAAATATCAGTTTTGGAATGGATGAAAGGTCAGCTCATGAATGGACTTCTCTTAACCCATTAGCAGCGGATGGCATGATTTGGTGCAAAGGCAGAGTCGGTGATAGACGCGGATGGCACCATGCCAGACATGTAATTCAGCTATCCTACTGCACAGACCTTTTTTTAATACCGCGACCAATGGGTTAATGACTCTTTGGTCTAAAGGAGTTTTTTGGTTACATTTAACCCATGTGGTCAGAAAATAATTCCTGGAAATGGGTGAAGTCGGGAGACTTTGTGCATTTTCTTGCTATGTTCTGGGCGGGGCAGTTGTGACGTGCTGAAATGTCAGCAATGGAACGTTAGATTGTTCTTAGATATAATTTTTTTTCATAATTTCTTCGACTCTGTTACTTTAGTTTAAATGTTTGAATGTCATAAAATGTGGTACAACATTTAAAAAATGACGTCATGGAAAATATATGATCTTGGTAACATCATGGTAATATCTGCTTCTGATTGATTGAATAAAAAGATATGAGTCAAAAAAATGTGATTGGCCAGGAAAAAAAAAAAGAAAAAAAGAAAATGTAATACTACCTCTAATTTGTCAATTACCTGTGATATCACATCATGTCATGTCAAGAGGTACATGTACATGATTATTTATAGTGCTCTTCTTTTTGATTTGGTAAAAAGAAATGAGTATAAAACATGTTTTTTGATGCCCCACTAAAAGATTCCTTCCTCTTTCCATTAGTATTATCACATAGAAGTGAAGAATATAGGCAAGATGCAATAAAATAACACTAGAAAAGCATTGCTGTAACATGTTTTTTGACTGAATTAATTTTTACATACCTTTACATTGTAGACACAATCATGCAAACCACAAGGGTAGGGTGGGTAAAAAAAATGCTTCGAGAGGTTCAGGAAAACACCCCGGAATGAAGCATCATGTACTTGATATCTTCCTGGCAAAACGGGAATAAGCGAAAATACATCCTGTCTTGAATGGGTTAAAGATACCCTCTCGTGTTATTGGCTTTACAAAATTCCATGTATGGTTTTCAGATGAGGAATTACAACCAGCATTTTGAGGCCTTTCTTACTCTCTCATTCTCATGCAGAAATTTTGACATGGTGGTTGTGCATTCCAGGACATGAACGAGCCTTCTAACTTCCTCTCTGGTAGTACCGATGGCTGTGAGGAAAACAACCTGGAACACCCACCCTTCCTGCCAGCTGTCCATGGTGGCATCCTCTATTATCACACAATTTGTATGTCTGGAAGGCACTTTGTTGGGCGTCACTACAATGTGCATAACTTGTATGGAATCACAGAGTCTATTTCTACCAACATGTGAGTACCTTGGTATCTCATCATATTAGAAAAATTCTCTCTTTCTGAAGAAAATAATTGTAAAGAAATTTTCCTTTAAGATTTGTTCATTTTAGATGCACAGATTAGGGGATTAAAATGATATACATAGACTGTAAGTTATTATTACTAACTAATCATCATACCCATTTCTTTAAGCAAGCTCTAAATAGACACATTTCCATTACTACAGGGCCCTTCAGATTGTGAGAGGTAAACGTCCATTTGTTATTTCCCGGTCAACATTCCCGGGTCAAGGGCATTATGGCGGACACTGGACTGGCGATGTTTGGTCAGATTGGTTTAACCTTTGGCAGTCTATAGCAGGTTAGTTGGATAGTTTCTTATGCAACAATAAGCATTTTAAACAATGATCCCACACAAATTTTGATTCACCATTTGGACATTTTCAGATTTCAGTGTGCTCTTTCAGATAGACTCTCAGATATTGAAGGAATTCTGCTTTCAGTGGATTTCACACTAGTGTTTTGATGGCATTATAAGTATAAAAAATTTGTATTATATTCACTGTTCACAAATTGATATCAGTTAGTTTTGTAGATAAACATTATATGCTAAATTGGCTTGAAATATAGTGTGCATACATTGTCTTTTTGTTTATTTTTTCTCTCACTAAAGCTGCAACAGTGAACTGAAACTTTGAAATGTTCAGAAGAATATTATTTGTCTGGTTTTAGATTCATATGCTCTGTAAGGTTCATCTCGTGTAGCAAAGCTTACGAGTATCACAGTATACGAGAACAGTGAACAATGAGTTTGTTATTGCAGGTATTCTGAACTTCAACATGTATGGCATCCCCATGGTGGGTGCTGACATTTGTGGCTTTAATGGCAACACTACAGCAAGTCTTTGCCTCAGATGGATGCAACTTGGTGCCTTTTATCCATTCTCAAGAAATCACAACACAGATGATGCCATTGTAAGTTGCAGAAAATATTTAAGAAATAATTTGTTGCAGTTGGTTTTATGATTACTAGATATAGTAAAGCCAATTGTCACTTATATTACAGTTTAGTGTACAATAATGATAGTTATTTTCCCCTCCTAAAAATATCTTTTCTTTGCTGAAAGAGAATAAAAGTATGCTGTGTACTTTTACGGAAATGTTACTTTAATTTTGTACTTTCTTCTTCATAATAGATGGGAGGAAAGAGTACAATGTGGATGAATTGATCATATAGTATGAAAATTCTGCTACTTTATATTCACTGTATTATTTAAATGAATTTAAATGTGATTTGACTGTAAATAAACTGTGATGGTCCATGGCTAATTCATCATTTTCTTCCAGGATCAAGACCCTGTGGCAATGGGACCAGATGTAGTGACTGCTTCTCGAAATGCACTGACTCAGCGCTACATTCTGCTGCCGTACCTCTACTCTCTATTCTTCAATGCTCATCTTACGGGTGAACCAGTTGCTAGACCCCTTTTCTTCCAGTGAGTTTTTGATGATTTAGATTTTTCTATTTATTTATTTATTTATTTTCATTAAAAAACAACAACAGTGAAGCCTAATAATGTGTCTGAGGTGGGTTGTCTGCCTGCAGGGAAGATTGTGTCTTGAGTGTTTGTTCAGTTTGGGATTTTTTCGGAGAGCGCAGCCGCATGGGACACTCATCCAGGAATATTGTTGGTCTAGATTTTATGCTTGTGATACTATTGGCTTAGTTGGGTAATACATTTTTTTAAGGGTTTATGCATATTGTAAGGCATATAGCTTCCAGATCATCATCTTTAAGAAGATGGTTGATAATCTGATATCAATAGAAGTGTGATTATCTTTATGATTAAACTATACTAAAAACATCAGTATTGCATTAAGAATGGGAAACAAACAGAGAGACGCACATAAACACACTGACCTATTGATTTTGTCAATAATACATGATGATGATGATAATAATAATGAATTATGATTATAATGATTATCATTATACCATACTAATGACAAAGATATTAGATAATAACTCTTTGATTATCAGAAGTCTAAGGTACATGCAGTAGGATGCTAATATACACAACAATCTTATTTGATAAAAAGGCATTTATCAGTCTATTACCATGCTCTGTCATTCATCTAGTAGTGATTTAGATTGATTTTTCAGTATTTCACAGAAAGAAATACTGAAGTAAATTTGTTCCACAGGTTTTACAAGGAGCTAGAGACATACAGCATTGATACGCAGTTTATGTGGGGTCCAGCACTCATGATCGTACCAGTACTTTCGGAGGTAAGATTTGATGAAAGATCAGTCATTTGCAAATACGAATGTGTGTTCAGATAACAAAGAATTTAGTATAACACGGAAAGAAAGATAAGATCTAGTTTTATATAGGTTACATATCAAAATTTCTAAGGTAGACTCAACAGTATGAAAATTAGATTTGAATATAAATATGATATTATGTTATGCAGCATGAGGAAACTGTCAAAGCCTACATCCCGAAAGGACGCTGGTATGACTGGTACAAAGGGAACGTGGTGGAGGGTGAAGGTACCTATGAAACATTGGATGCCCCATTGGACAAGATACCTTTGCTTGTACGTGGAGGGTACATACTGCCAACACAAATGCCAGCCAATACGACCACAGAGAGGTTTGTGATCTTATTTTTTCATTTTTCTTTTTATGGAGGTCTGTAAGAAGACAGTGTTTTATATATATTCCTGTTGTTCATCAGCTATTTCATTAAATATTTCTAGCTCTGTCTCATAGTATCTGTATATCTTCATATCTGTATATCCATCTATTGGTATAGCTGTCTATATATCTATCTGTCTATTGGTCTGTCTATCTATCTATCTGTCTATTGGTCTGTCTATCTATCTAGCTATATATCTATCTGTTTATCTCTATCTATCTATCTGTCTATCTATCTATTTGTTTATCTATCTATCTATCTATCTACCTATCTATCTATCTATCTATCTCTATCTGTCTATCTATCTATTTGTCTATCTATCTATCTATCTATTTAATAATTCACTTATCTATCTATCAATCTATCTATCTATCTATCTATCTATCTATTTATTCACTTATCTATCTATCTATCTGTCTATATCTATATCTATATCCATATCTATATCTATATCTATATCTATATCTATATATCTATATCTATATCTATATCTATATCTATAAATACTTATAGATCTCTCTCTATATATGTTTGCATATATATATTTATATCTCTCTCTGTCTATATCTATATATTTGTATCTATAACTGAGATGGTTATACATCTACATATCTTTGTATCTATATCTATATATATCTATATCTATATATCCATTGATGATTATATATATATATATTTATATATCCCTCTGTCTCTCGCTCTATCTGCACTAGTGCTGCTGTCATGAATTTAGGAAACTCAGATTTTGCTCTTTCGTCTTGGAGTGTGGATGCTTAGCTAGGGTCTGAATTGTCCTGCTATTTTGGTTGTGCTCTTCGTTCTTGACTGCTCTGGTGTGGGTGTTCTGATTTGTTGATTCAGGCGATTCTTCACTCTTTTGCCACATGACTTCTATGTTATGTAGGATTTTTCACAAGGCTTTCTTGGTTCCTTTTTTACGTTATCCCTCCTAAGGTGGGGGGAGTATTGTTCCTTCATGTTATGTCCCCTGTGTCTGTGTTATCCTTCAGTTCCATGCACCCATTGTGTCGATATATATATATATATCTCCTTCTTCCTACTTCTCTCATCTTCGTAAGTGGAGGTGTGGATAATGGCATGCATGAGTAAGTTTCTCTTGATATTTTGTGTTTTCTTTTTTCCATGTCTCCCTTTACCCTTTGTATTTTCCTTTTTCAATTCCGTGTGTAATGTGCACTTGCTGTTGCAATTACTAGCCACAATTGCCAGCAAGTTGTGTGAGTCATTGCAATCTGATAGACCTATTTTGTTGTTCTTGTCCAGCTGTCTTATTCCAGTTACCCATTGGTACTTGTTTTTGGATGGGGCAGGCCTGTTATCTTTTAGCTTTTCCTTGAATGTTTTCTTCCTAACATATATTGTCATTATGACCTTTTCAAAAATGTTTCATCTCCTGAGGTATGGAAGTGCATCCTCTTCTAGCTGTCAGGAATATTACATGCCTCTCACCTCCATTGCCTTCCTCCAAGTAATACTGCATTAGCTTGATTGACCTCCAACCACAGTCTCTACTTGAAAGTGAGGTCATGTTAGGCTTACATGCATATCATGTGGATGGAGCTGTTGGCAGTACTGTTATGGTAGAGGTGTGATTCCTCTATGCTGCAATTATGGGTGTTTTCCAACCACTTACCAGTACACCATCTTTTGACCAATGTATAATAGTGTTGTTACAAATCCTTTGGATTCTTGGTTCCTTGATCTCCATCTAGATCAAGAAAGTATGAAGATTCATGTCTGTAGACTGGTACACAAAAACAGGTTAATTCTTTTGACATATGGGTTCCATTTTGTTATGGATAACCTTTTTAGCATATGTTTGTTCCTCTTTTAGCATTTAACAAAATCTTGTAAAGTATTCCCATATACTCTCTTGCACCCCTTCAGCACTCTATATGAATATCTCTAAAGATACCGTGGTCCTGCTTGGTTACTGTCCACTCTCCACCTGTATCAACTGTGGAATTCTTAATATTATTCACTTGTGCTTGTATGAACTTCATGTAACAGCCACGTCAAGCCTGGCACATTCCCTTTTGTAGTGACTTACCCTAAGTCTGGTGATGTATTTTCTTTCGTCTTTATGAAGGCATGTTCTGCAAAGAATGCCCCATTTCCTTGCCCTAGGTTAAGATGTCACATGCCTTCCCTGTTTGATCTCCACTGAAGAGCAGATATTGTTCTCAGTGCTTTACACATGTTACTTGCTATTTTCTCCTGATATGTAATCTGTTACTTCCCCTGTCTCTGTAGATGATATTTACACATCAGGTTCATGGATATTTCTCCTTTGGTATTCTGTTGTTTGTCTTTTGAGGTTTGTAGTAGATTACCATATTGGTAGCCTGTCCTTTATATATATATATATATATATATATATATATATATATATATATATATATATATATATATATATGTACATATATATATATATATATATATATATATATATATATATATATATATATATATATATATATAAATATATATATATATATATATATATGTATATATATATATATATTTTTTTTTAATGATATATCATACTTTTTCAGTAAAATATTGTATATTATATTCAGCAGAAAAATGGGTTGAACTTACATAGATAAGTATCATATATGCAGTTATAGTGCAAAATTTTATATGTATTATGGTATGGTCAGTGTTGCATTGTGGGCATTTGGTAGATTGATGCAAAGTTTCAGTATATTCCTTCTTTAAATGGCAAATTAAAATCATATTTAACAGTCAAATTCTGGATATCAAGTTGTATTTTGAAAGGGATTGGAAAAAGAACTGCAGGATGTTTGTTGAGAGAGATGTAAATTCTGGTATTCTAATAATTACAATTGTTTTTCCTTGAAATCCTATTTGTTATTAAACCTGTGTGATACTCAAATGCAAACTCAAACTCAAACTTATTTTCATTCTCATTCTCATTCTTATTCATCATCATTATCATTATCATTCATATTCATATCCTTTTCATCCTCATCCTTATCTGACTCAGACTCAGACTCAGACTCAGACTCAGACTCAGACTCAGACTCAGACTCAGACTCAGACTCAGACTCAGACTCAGACTCAGACTCAGACTCAGACTCAGACTCAGACTCAGACTCAGACTCAGACTCAGACTCAGACTCAGACTCAGACTCAGACTCAGACTCAGACTCAGACTCAGACTCAGACTCAGACTCAGACTCAGACTCAGACTCAGACTCAGACTCAGACTCAGACTCAGACTCAGACTCAGACTCAGACTCAGACTCAGACTCAGACTCAGACTCAGACTCAGACTCAGACTCAGACTCAGACTCAGACTCAGACTCAGACTCAGACTCAGACTCAGACTCAGACTCAGACTCAGACTCAGACTCAGACTCAGACTCAGACTCAGACTCAGACTCAGACTCAGACTCAGACTCAGACTCAGACTCAGACTCAGACTCAGACTCAGACTCAGACTCAGACTCAGACTCAGACTCAGACTCAGACTCAGACTCAGACTCAGACTCAGACTCAGACTCAGACTCAGACTCAGACTCAGACTCAGACTCAGACTCAGACTCAGACTCAGACTCAGACTCAGACTCAGACTCAGACTCAGACTCAGACTCAGACTCAGACTCAGACTCAGACTCAGACTCAGACTCAGACTCAGACTCAGACTCAGACTCAGACTCAGACTCAGACTCAGACTCAGACTCAGACTCAGACTCAGACTCAGACTCAGACTCAGACTCAGACTCAGACTCAGACTCAGACTCAGACTCAGACTCAGACTCAGACTCAGACTCAGACTCAGACTCAGACTCAGACTCAGACTCAGACTCAGACTCAGACTCAGACTCAGACTCAGACTCAGACTCAGACTCAGACTCAGACTCAGACTCAGACTCAGACTCAGACTCAGACTCAGACTCAGACTCAGACTCAGACTCAGACTCAGACTCAGACTCAGACTCAGACTCAGACTCAGACTCAGACTCAGACTCAGACTCAGACTCAGACTATACTCTCACTCATACTCATACTTAAACTAATACTCAACCTATTACTCAAACTATTACCCACACTCACACGTACATGTAAATACACCATCATATGCATGACAGACATACACACACAGGCCTTGAGGAGAGTGTCATATCATGCAGTGTTTTTCATCAACTAACTAAATCTCTTCTCTAAAGTCGCAAGATGAAAAGAGGCCTCCTGGTTGCCCCTAACGAGAGTGGCCGAGCATCTGGAGAGCTCTATTGGGATGATGGCGACAGTCTTGGTAAGTAAGAGTTAAAATAAAAGGATGGTGAGGGTGTGAGTACAGGTGCAGGTGAGGGAGTAGATGGGTAGAGTGATGAGGATGAGGGTGAGTGTGAGAGTGGAATAGAAGATGGTGGTGGACATGAGTATAAGGGTGAGGGAGAGGATGAAGGTACAGGTGTGAATGAGGGAGAGGGGGAAAATGAAGGTAAAGGTAAGGGAATAGGTAAGGATTAGGGTATGAGAGAGGGGGAAAATGATTGTGAAGGAAATGGTGAGGAAGAGGGGGAAAATGAAGCTGAAGGTGAAGAAAAGAGTGAAGATGAGGGCTGAAGTGTGATTGAGTGGGCAAAAATATAGTTGAAGGGTTAGGATAAGAGAAACCCAAGCAAGTGCTGTATAGACAGGGTTTTCCTTTATAAAAGATCTGTTCAGAAACCGCACCTATGAATAGAGCTTAGTTAGACAGATAGAGAGAACAATACCTTCAGAAGTCGTTGCAGATTCCAGAATGAAACGTACAATTATAATTAATGAAGAAATGGTCCTTTTGATGAAATTAATATTGATGTTGTAGTACTTGTTGGTACTGTAAAGTAGGAAAAAAGGAAGAGTTAAACATGTCAATATGAGATTTACATTAGATTCAATTATGCTCCTAATGTAGCCTTATGTTATTGCTGGGTAATATATTCTAGTAATAATATGTAGTAAAGAGCATAGATATCTTAATCTGTAACTCCCTATCTACAACTTATCCATTATTTTTCATTCAAAGATACTGTGAAGCACAAGGAGTATACATACATACAGTTCATCTCTGGTTCCGGCATCCTTAATGTAAATGTGAACCGTACTACCGCTGGTTATACGGAACCTATCTCACTAGGTAAGATATACTGACTGGATTTCATGATCATAGTCTTGGTGTTCATGGTAGGTGTTCTTGTCAAGTGTTAAGTACTTGTAGTGACATGATTTAAAAACAAATTTTAATGTTGAGAATAATCTGCTGATTTTGAGGTTTCCAACATGCAATATAGATGTCTCCAACATCAATGTATTATGAAATTTATTGAAATAAAGCATAATTTTCCTTCTATTAACTAATCTAGAAAATATACTGCAATTAACAAGTAAGAAGATGCATGTGTTAATTCTTAAAACATCTTTTCTTGCTAGGTTACATATCCATATTGGGTCAGAGTGAAAGTGTATCAGAGGTAACGGTGGATGGTTCCAAGGCATCGTTCGAGTATGATCCTGTGAATCAGGTAAGTTATTGCTTTTCTGAATTTTGGTACTGAAAAGTTGGGCTAGTACAATTATGATGATTTAGATATATGGCACTAAAAAAAAATAAAAAAAAAATAAGTGGAAAAAAAAGAAAATATGATACAGCTTGTTGACTTCAGTAGAAGAAGCCTAAGGTGAAAAAATTATCTTGATAAACCATGATTTTTCTTTCATTATCAAATGAAGAGATGTACATTAATATTTGTATTTGTAAAACTCTTTTCATAGACAATGTTGTAATCCTTAATGTTGATCTGTCTGTTTCAGTTTCTGACCGTAGATGGATTCTCACAGAGCCTGTTGAAGAGCTTCATTGTGAGATGGAAGTAGACATATTGCAAAGAATTGGGCTTCCTGTGCAAGTCAGCTGTGCCATGAATAATGCAGTTCGTAATGTAGGTTTATGATGGAGAAGATATATATTTATATATTTTGATTTTTTTTATGAAAGAGATATTCTAATGAAAATGTGATCTTACTTTTATGGTTATATAAGGGTGATAGTATTTGGTCTAGCTGAAATGTAAATGTAAACTGAAAAACGAGAGGAAGAAAATGGAAGAATAGATGAACAATGACATTGTCATTATTAGTAAGCATTCTTTTTCTTAGCTAGACCATTTATGATTAAGGTTAACATACAAACTTGTTTACAAAGTACCCTTACAGCAAGACAGTGTTACTTCTTTTGAGGGCCACTGACCATGCTGAAGGCATTGTACTTTTGAGTTGTTTAAGAGTTGTGAAATCAGCCCTTTTTCCCTGGAACAAGAATTGGTGTGAGTGGGAATGATTGGGAATATTCCAAGAGGTACCATGAGTATTCGCACAAATATGATACCAGCACACAACAATGACAATCCCATGAATCATGT
>BOPN01003831.1:127970-140470 GCA_017312705.2 Penaeus japonicus | reverse complement strand
GGGAAGGAGAGAGGGGAGGATTCAGGGGAGACGTATCGTTGAATATTTAAACCGTGATTGGGGGGAAAAATGAAAGCGCGATTCCATTTGATATACGCCGCGCAGCCATTCAAGAAAGTTTACGTCCTGACAGAATGGATCGGTTTCTTCGTTATATCGCGTTCCTCTGCTGCACACTGCTGGGAGGGAGAGGGGATGGGGAAGGGGGTGAAGGGTGTAGAGGGGGAGGGGGAGGGGAAGGGGGTAGAAGGGTGTGGAGGGGGAGTGGGTGGAGGGGATAATGGAGGGAGAGGGGGATGGAGGGAGTGGGAGAGGGATGGAGGGGGATGATGGAGGTTCTGGTTCTAGTGGATGGAGGGGGTGGAGGGGGGAGGGGGTGTAGAGAGGGAGGATGGAGATGCTGCTTCTGGTGGAGGGTGAGGATGGAATGCTTCTGTTGGTTAAAGAGGGAGGGGGTGGGTGAAGGTGCTTCTTCTGGTAGTTAAAAGGGGGTGGAGCAGGAGGAGGGGACGTGGGCTGCTTCTGGTGGATGGAGGTGGAGGGATGGATGGATGGATGGAGGGAGGGAGGGAGGGAGGGTAGAGCTAGAGGTACGGTTGTAAAGCTCCTGTCGATGCAGGTACGTGACAGTGGGGGTGGGAGGGAGGGAGGAGAGGGGGAATGACGGGGTACCCCTGGCGCACCCTCATCTCCCTTCCCGAATGCACTTAGGAATACACTTTTGTCTTTGTCTTTTATTGCTGATTATATGTTGTGTCCCTCAGAACGCTTCTTGATTCCAGTGTCTAATCTCCTACATTTCCCGTTTCCTGTGTGTGTGTGTGTGTGTGTCTGTATGTGTGTGTGACTGTGTGTATGTGTGTGTGTGTGTGCTTGTATTTATGTGGGTGCTTGTATCTTTGTGCGGAGGTGTATATAAATGTGCGCAGGTACTGTGTAACACACACGCGGGGGGAATGTGGAAGAAGCACTGGTTTGATCTCTCGATCCTTGAGCCTGCTTCCCACAGGTCTCTGCGCCCTGGAAGGGTGTGTAGGTTTGCTTAGCTGTTTCTCCTGTCCGTCGCTGTCTCTGTATGTTTGTTACGCTTTCTCTCCCCCCCCCCTCTCTCTCTCTCTCTGTATATATATATACATATATATATATATATATATATTTACGGGAGAGAGAGCGAGGGGGGGATGGGGGGGAGGGAGTGAGGGAGGGGAGAGAGAAATGGGGGGGAGGAGGTGAGAGAAGGGGGAAGGAGAGGATGGGGGAGGAGGAGGTGAGGGAGGGAGGGAGGAGGAGGAAGGAGAGAGAGAGATTGAGAGAGAGAGAGAGAGAACAGAAAAAAAAAGAAAAAAGAAAAAAAAGGTGGGATGAGAAAGAAATCAGAAATCAGAATAGAGAAAGAGAGAAAGAAAGGGAGTAAGAAAGAAAGAAAAAGATATAGAAAGACAGACAAATAGAAAAAAAACTAACATAGAGAAAAAGAAAGAAAGAGTATTCACCGAACTAACTCTTTCAAGGCCAGAGTTAAGAAGTTGTTACCCGGGACGCTGTAGGCCGTGCAAGGAAGGATCTTAGGCCTATGAAGTGATCGGTTGTTCCCACCTCTCTCTCTCTCTCTCTCTCTCTCTCTCTCTCATATGTATATGTGATTGTATCTATTTACCTAACTGCCTGCTTACCTATCTATTTACTTATCTATCTTTTTATGTATCACTTTATCTATCTGCTTGCAATTTTTTTGTTTGTTTGTTTTTTACTATTTTTTATTTCGTGCATACGGTCGTGAAAATCTTTATCTGTTTATAAATCTATATATATGTCTATACGCATGCGCGCATGAACACATGCACATGTACACACACACACACGCACACACACACACACACACACTCTCTCACATATCTATTCTATTTGCTTTCGTATCATTTCCTTCAGTTCTTCAAGTGACTCCTTCCGACGAATCGCACAACAGTCTTTTAGGTCGAAGTGATCCTAGTTATGAATATGGTCACTATAGACATCCCTTCTTGCATATATAGCGTAATTAATTTATGGATCTCGCCTTTCCCTCTCTCTCTGGTGCAGTCGGATAGTCACGCCACCATTAATTCTGCAAATGAAAATAAAAACAGGGCAGATGGGTTGGAAATATTAATCCAATAATTTCTAGACACTTTTTGCCGATATATTCTTCCTCTGTCTTTTTCTCTCTTTTTCTCTCTCTCTCTCTCTCTCTCTCTCTATCTCTATCTGTTTCTCTCTCTCTCTCTCTCTCTCTCTCTCTCTCTCTCTCTCTCTCTCTCTCTCTTTCTCTGTCTGTCTGTCTGTCTGTCTGTCTGTCTCTCTCTCTCTCTCTCTCTCTCTGTCTCCCTCTCTCATCATCCTCATGATAATAATAACACGCATTCGCCTGTGCATAGATATAGCCTAGATAATGGCCAAGGGTCGTTGCGTGTCACGGTTGCAGGAAGCGGACGTATGCTCTTCATAAGCAGGGGAGTAAGATGAATAGTTTCTCTGATACTCCTGATCATATTATGCATCCTCTCACATGCGCGCAGCTATAGACATACGCACAGACTCATGCAAGCACGCACACACACACATACACACACACACACACACACACACAATAATGATAATGGAAATCATAATAAGAATGATAATAACCATAACAGTAATAAGAATGAAAATGATAACAACAATAGTAATGATAATGATAATAACAATTATAATGGTAATGATAAATTAATGCTAACAATAATGATTATAATACTTCCACTACTACTGATAATGATAATAAAAATTATGATAATTACAATCAAAATAATAATGGTAATGTTAATAAAGGATAATACTTTGTCATGAAAGATTTTACAATTTGCTTAGACATATGAACAAACCTGTCCATGAAAATGAGCATGTTTTTATTTAATCTCTCTAGCATATAAAAGGCATCTAACATATGGACTTTCAACATACAGATGATTATGAATTTTCGACGAGTACAAGGATCGCGGAGTATGGAATAATTACATCAATTTAAGATTTCATGCCAATAGAGTAATTGACAAAGGAGTGGAAAAATGATTATCATTCACACGAGGGGCCGTCTAGTTTGGGTCCTAAAACTCTCTATTATCATGCCTATAGGGTCAAGATGTTCAAACTAGGCCAACTTCCATTGATCGAGGTCATCGTGTGTAATTCCAAGCGCATTCCCCTCTTTTAGGCTCTTGACTAAGAACAGCTGATCAAGGACACAGGCAACCAGTCTGACTCTATACTCCCATGGGAGGTATTCCGAATATACATCCGTAGATCTTTAATTGAATTACTTTCGGGAACGGTCAGCGGGAGCACAAAAAACTGCCGCACTGTCAGCCAAGAGGAACTTCTTACGGAGCTGTCCCTTGCGGGCAGGAAGGCCACCTCCGTAGACGGTCGAGAACTCTCTCTCTCTCTCTCTCTCTCTCTCTCTCGATGTCGATCTTCCTGTTTTTTGGAGAAATCTTCTCCGATGGAAGACCCGGATGAGAGCTTTTGGGTGATATGTGTCACGCAGATATCCTTCAGTCGAAAAGGCTGGGATTTGGTTTCGCTTCGCCCCCATAGCAGAGAGGGATGATGGGCCGTGCGGATTTGGATGTGGGATGGGTGGAGCAGAGCTGTCACTCTCTCGACAGCTTAATTCTAACCCGTAACTCCTTCGGAACACGGACAACGCTCGGCCGAACAAACACCGTTATGACAGCTCTTTTACGGGGCTCCGAAATCCGCAGGCTCTCCCTACCAAGCATGTCATCATCACATGCGCTGAAATCTCACCCTTTTATTTTTAATTTCTTTTCATATCTAACGTTAGCCACTAAATAATGGCGACCACCTACCGTCATCGCAGTGATCCTCCGGGAACGATATATCGGATCACCTGAGACCACTTAGAGATTCGGGACGTGAAGCCGACGACAGCGCCGAAGAAGTCCGCAGGAACGGTTGTTTGTTGCGCTGTTTACCGGCCACCGCGACCAGAGGGAAAAAGCGTGATAACCGGATATGGCCACGAGCCTAACTTACGGCCGTCCTGATTTGTTTTTATTGTTCAAACACCAGCGGTGATATGGGAGGATGGGGGAGGGGAGGGGAGGGGATGGGAGGGGAGGGGAAGGGAGGGGAGGGGACAGGTGTGGGAGGAGAGTGGGGAGAAGTAGGGGAGGGAGAGGGAGGGAGGAGGAGAGAGGGGAAAGGAAGGCGGGAGAGAGAGAAATAGGAGGAAAGTGGGGAGTGGTAAAAGAGGGAGAGGGATAGAAGGCAGAGGAGGGGGATAGGAGGAATAGAGAGAAGGATAGAGGAGGATAGGATGGATACTGAGCATGAAGAGGGAGAGATAAAGGACAGGAAGGCGGAAAGAGAGGAGAGGTAGAAAGGGAGAGGGAGAGAGATGGAGAGAGAAGGGGAGAGTAGGGGAGAAAGGGGGAAAGAGAGAGAGACAGGGAGAGAGGGAGGGAAAAAGAGGGAGAAAGGGAACGGGAGAAAGAGAGAGAGAGAGAGAGGGGAAGAGTAGGGGGAGAGAGAGAAACAGAAGGAGAGACAGGGAGAGAGAGAGAGGGATAGAGGGGGAGACAATGGGAGAAAGGAGAGGGGAGAGAGGGTGAAAGAGAGGGAGAAGGGGAGGAAGAGGGGGAGAGGAGGAGAGAGAGGGAAGGATCATCCTCCTCCTTGATATCATTATTTTTATTATTATTATCATTATCATTATTATCATCTTTGTTAATATTAGTATTACCATTATAATCACCATCATCATTATTATGATCATTATCATCGTTATAATTATTATCATTACTTTTATGATCATTATTATCATTATCATCATAGCTATTACTATTATTGCTCTTATCATTATTACTATTATCAACACTATAATCCTCATCATCATTATCTTTATTATCATTATTGTTGATATTATTTTCATTATAATAAGTTTCACTACCATTATCATTATTACGATTATTTTCCCTATCATTATTTCCATTATTATCATCATCAATATAGATTAGCATCTGTACTTTGATATAATAGGTACTATTATTATCATTACAACTGTGATCATTATCACTGATGTCATTAACACTTTTATTACTATCAACATCACCATTGATATTATCAATATCATCATCAATATTATCATTATCATCATTATCATAATCATTACTGTCATTATGTGCAACAATATCATCAATGGCAATGTAATGATAATGACAATGATGATATTCCTTCAACCATGTACTAGAAGCAAGAGTGATAACAAATTGGTATTATTAGTATTGCAATCTTCATCATTATTATTATCATTATTGAGGATATTATCATTAATATGATTCCCACTGACTTATAACCACATAACCTCAGTCATCACACAGACAGAGCAGGGGGAGGGAACACGCAGCGGAGGGAAGGGGAGGGAAAGGGAGGGAAGGGGAGGGAGAGGGAGGGAAGGGGAGGGTAGTGGGAGGGAATGGTAGGGCAAGTGAAGGGATAGAGGTGGAGGGCGGTTGAAAGGAAAGGCAGAAGAGGGTTATTTTTTGTGCAATTGCTGATTAATGTTGCGCTGTGTGGTCGATTATTCACTGTGCCAGAGTTGTACGGGAGGTGGTACTGATATATGTACATCGATAAGTGTGGTAGTATATATGTGACGAGAGAGTGGTGTGGTGATGTGATCCACACGGGCAAATGCACACCCCGCGTGGCCGGCCCCTAGCGCTCTCACTCTCACTCTCGCTCTCGTTCTTGCTCTTGCTCACTCTCGCTCTTACTCTTGCTCACTCTCGCTCTCGCTTTCGCTCGCTCTCACTCCCACTCTTACTCTCGCTCTCGCTCTTGCTCACTCTCGCTCTCGCTTTTGCTCGCTCTCACTCCCACTCTTACTCTCGCTCTTGCTCACTTTCGCTTTCACTCTCACTCTTGCTCACTTTCGCTCACTCTCGATCTCACTCTCGCTCTTGCTCACTCTCGCTCTCACTCTCGCTCTTGGTCTTAGTCTTACTCACTCTCGCTCACTCTCGCTCACTCTCGCTCGCTCTCGCTGTTACTTTCACTCATTTTTCAACTTTTTATTTTTATTTTTTTATTCTCTTCTGCCCTTACTCTGTCTCTCTTTCCGTTCTTCTATGCTTTGTTTTCTGTCTCTCTCCTCATTTTCTTATGAATAATTACTATTTGGTTGCACACACACACGTATACATTATCATATATATATATATATATATATATATATATGATAGATATACACACACATACTTATACAGATAATATGTATATATACAAATATACATATATATATATATATATATATATATATATATATATATATATATATATATATATATACAAGCATATATATATATATATATATATATATATATATATATATATATATATATATATATACATATATATATATATAAATATATATATATATATATATATATATATATATATATATATATACATATATATATATATATATATATATATATATATATATATATACATATATATATATATATATATATATATATATATATATATATATATATATGTGTGTATATGTGTATATGTGTATGTGTGTGTGTGTGTATGTATGTATGTATATATATATATATATACACACACACACACACACACACACACACACACACACACACACACACACACACACGCAACTGTAGCTCACAGCCTATCCCCAAACGTGATCCATGCCAGGAGGTCACCGCACAGCCACTGACAGGAGGATATGCAACGGCTGCAATTATCTGCTCTTTTTTTGGCCTCGTCGCCTCAGAATTATTCTATATATTAACCTCACTTACCGAGACCCTCTTTGATGAAGCTCAACAAAAATTGACGATTTGGACAGACTTTTTACTTGCGGGAAATGATGGCGCTTGTCTCTTTAGGCAGCGCCGCTTCTTTGGATTTATAATTTTTTTTATTTTTTTATATATATATTTTTTTTTTACTAGAGTGATTTTTGTAGTTGTTTTAGGAATAGGATTTTGTTTTTTTCATCCTTGATTATGATAATGATAATGCTGATACTGATGAACAGCACTTATGATAATAATGATGATAATGATAACAATGATTATAATGATAATGATAACAATAATAATGATAACAATGATAATAATGATAATGATAATAATGATAATGATAACAATGATAATAATGATAATGATAACAAAAATAATTGATAACGATAATAACAACAATAATAATGATAGTAATGATAGAGTAATAATAGTAATAATAATGATAATAATGCTAATGAGAATGAAAATCATGATGTCATTGATATCACTGACTGCAATAATGATAATAACAGAAGCAATATAAATGATTATAAAGAAAAGGACAATGATGATAATAATAATGAAGTTGTAATAATGACGATACTGATGATAATAGAAATAACAATAACAATGATAATAATAATGATAAAGACTATGATAATCACAATATTGATAATAATAACAATAGTAATTATAATGATATGATGATAATAACACTTATAATGATGATAATGATAATGATAGTAATAAGGATAAATATAGTGATGGTAATGATTATGATAATGATAATGAGAGTAACATTAATTATGATAATCATAATTAATATGGTAAGGATGATGATGATAATGATAATGATAATAGCAATAATTATATTGATAAAGTTAATGATAAGGACAATAATGATAAAAACAATAACAGTAGTAAAAATGCTAATGATGATGATGATGATAATGTCAATAATTATGATTGTAATGATGATAATGATGATCAAAATACTAATAACGATAATTGTACTGGTAATAATAACAGCAATGAGGATAATGGTAATAATGATAACGATATAATCAATAATAACATAACATGAATAATGATAATGACAATAATTATAATAATGATAATGATAATAATAATGATAATAATGAGGATAACTATCTGAAAGTAATAATGATAATAAAAATTACAATTATGATAATTGTCGCAAAAATAATGATATGGATGATAGTAGTCGTACTGATAATCATAGTAATAATAATGATGATGATAATCACCATGATAAAGATGATAATAACAACACCAATAATGATATTAACAACAATGATGATAATGATAGTAATGATGAGAAAGGTAATGAATCATTCTAAAGATAATATCAGTAGAAAAAAAGTATCATGATTATAATGATTTACGTATCATGATTATAATGATTATAATGATTTACTTTCCTTATCAAATGATGAACTTACTGATATAATTTTGTATCATTATCATTCACCATCATCATGATCGTGCATTCCCGATCATATCACTCGATTTGGGTTCCCTATCACGTGACTGCCAGATTCTTCGATACGACAAGCTGACCTTTTTACATACATTCTCACCCTTCTCTTAGACCGTATCATTATCGTCTCTTGCCTCGTCTCTCCTCCTTTGTTCTTCTCTCGTTCGTCTCCTCTTTTGTTTTTTTCTCTCTCGTTTGTCTCCTCCTTTGTTTTTCTCTCGTTCGCCTCCTCTTTTGGTTTTCTCTCGTTTGTCTTCTCCTTTTCTTCTCGTTCGCCTCCTCCTTTGATCTTCTCTCGTTCGTCTCCTTCATTTTTTTCTCTCGTTCGCCTCTTCCTTTGTTCTTCTCTCGTTCGCCTCCTCCTTCGTTCTTCTCTCGTTCGGCTCCTCCTTTGATCTTCTCTCGTTCGTCTCCTCTTTTTTTTTCTTCTTTTTTTCCTTTCTCGTTCGCCTCCTCCTTTGTTCTTCTCTCGTTCGCCTCCTCCTTTGTTCTTCTCTAGTTCGCCTCCTCCTTCGTTCTTCTCTCGCTCTCCTCCTCCTTCGTTTTTCTCTCGTTCGCTTCCTCCTTCCCTTTATGAGGCCGCCGTCGCCCCTCCAGCAGCGACCTTGGCAGCGTCGCGGTCTCCCGGAGTCTGGCAGGTGACGCCGCTGATAGACAAGCACCGTAATTTCCGTCCGCGGTTGCAGGGGACCTCGGACGGCTGCCTGACGTATCACACGCACACGCAAGCACGCATGCATACATACCCGTACGCACGCAAGTAGTATGCGGGTATGTGTGATATAATTATGCATATAATCAGAAACGCAGTGATGTTTGCAAGGATGAAAGGTGACAAGCGAAATACAAAGAGAATAAGAGGGCAAGAAGAAAAGGAAAGAAAGAAAGAAAAAAACACAACAAAAGCAAAAACAAAGCTACGTTTCGGAATAACTATTCTCCTAATCAGGCAATAAAACCGCAAGAAGACACACACACACACACACACCCACCCACACACACACACACACACACACACACACACACACACACACACACACAGTTCAAGCACGTTCGATAATTGATACAAGACCTGGAATTAGTGAAGATTAATAGATCCCACGAACTCTTCATGCAGATATACAGTAGACCATCCTTGCTATCATTACAGGTTAGAAGGAGAGTATTAGTTCTAATTATAAGTATTACTTAGAATCCATAAAAAAAGTTATTGAATCGTAGCTTTGATCAAGATGAGGTTCTGCTGATAAATGAATGGACATAATATGGATAATTATGATCAAACTCGTAATGCTTATGAAATATGTATCCTTTCTGTATACATGTAATAAGCAATGCATGTTTAGCGAATCTAATGCGATGGAATAAAGAGTAAATTGATTGAATCAGATAAATAGCATTAGAAGGGGGGGGGGGAGATTAAAGGAAAAATTAAAAGGAAAATATAATGGATGTATTTGACTACTGTATCCCCCAAAAAAAAAGAAAAAAAGAAAAAGAAATAAGGCAAAAAAAAAAAAAAAAAAAAAAAAAAAAAATACGGCTAATAAGGGAAACACATAAGAAAGAACGACGGCACAAGAAACAAAGACACAAAGTAAAATCAATAAAAAAAACAGCGAAAAGGAACAAACAGACGGACACACCAACATTCCACCGATCTCCCCTCTTCGCTTCCCTCCCCTCCCCTCTCCTCTCCTCCCCTTACCCCTCTATATATCCTCTCCTTCCTCTTCCCCTCCCATGGCCCTGCATCCATCCCTCCCCTCTCATGCCTCCCTCCTATATCACCCTGCCCCTCCTCTCCTTCCTCCCATGACCTTCCTCCCTCTTTCATGCCCCCCCCCCCCTTCATCCTCCGTCTTCAACTATCTCTCCTTTCCATCCTTCTTTGTGAATACTCCTCCACCTAATTCTATCTCCTTTCTCTACCCTCTATCCTCTTTCTTCCCTCCTCCTTACCATATTCCCCTCCTCTTCCTCGTCCTCCCCCTCCCCCTCTTTAAACCTAACCCCCTCCTCCTTCCTTCCCTCTACCCCCAACAGCACCCCCCCCATTCACCCCTCAATCCCAACCCCACCACACCTCCACCCAGTCCCCCTCTCCCCAACCCCTCTAACCTTCCCCCCCGCAACCCCCTCCCCAACCCCTCTAACCTCCCCCACTACCACCCCACCACCCAGTCCCCCTCTCCCCAACCCCTCTAACCTCCCCCCCTACCACCCCACCACCCAGTCCCCCTCTCCCCAACCCCTCTAACTTCCCCCCACCACCACTCCCCCCCCCGCAACCGCCCCTACACTGCCGCCCATAAACAGCGCCCCCCGAGTCCCGGCTCTTCCGCCGATGACTACTGGGCTCCCAACAAATCCAACGCGGAGGTCAGGCGGAGAGAGAAACTCGAGATTAATGTGTGGGCCAAATTGAGCCATTACTCCCCTTTGCTTGTATTTCATCAGCTATTTTTTGGGCCGAATTGTTCATTTGGAGTTAATGCCGGCCGGAGTATGGATGGAATGCGGTCGGGAGGGTTGATTATTTTTGGTCGGGCCGCGATAATGCGACTCTTGATTCGGTTATTCGGGAATGTCTGTTTTTTTTTTTTTTTTTTTTTTTTTTTTTTTTTTTTGGGGGGGGGGTATTTATTTATTTTTGAGTGTGTGTATGTGTATGTGTTTTCCGTTCATGTAAACGTGTAGATAAATGTGGATTTCCCGGGTGGAGGTTAATGGGCTCTCCATGATGGCCTAATATTAAGAGCTAATGTTCTATACCGCTGATGCATTACCCTCAGTGGCAGAATGAAGAGTAGGGAGATGGCATACGTCATCGTCGTGAGGCTGGATGGAGAGGGGCGGGTCCGAGGAAGGGGGGTGGGGGGTGTAAGGGGGGGCGGGGGTGTAAGGGGGACGTGGGTGGGTGTGTAAAGGAGGAGATGTGGGATGTGTGTGTGTGTGTGGGGGGGGGGGGTTATAGGAAGAAAGTAGGGTAGGGGTTTGGGCAGGCCGGTCCGAGGAAGTGGGGGTGTAAGGGGGGCGGGGGTAAAGGAGGAGGAAATGTGGGGTGTGGAGGAGGTTATCATGGGGGGGGAAGGGGCAGGCCAGGCCGGTACAGGAGGAGAGGAGAGGGTGAGAAAGTCAACAAATAGAGTCACCAGAAAAAAAAAATCAAATAACTCTATCATTAGGCTCAAGATTTGATATGAGGTGTACCTACACGCTGCTTAGCAAAGTAAGTTCGTAATCATACATATACATTCACTAAAAAAAACATACAAAACAAGCAAAAAACAAAAACAAAATCATTAAAGGACAATTTAATATATAGAGTTGTGAGTGATGCGAATATGATAGACTATCATAAAACGACATATGGTTTTGGGTCTGGGGTATTATAGATGAAATCTGGTAAAGTGTGGTGATAATGGTACATAAATGATGGTACAGATAATAGAAGATTGCGCGCAGGTAGAATAAATCATGAATGATGTAATCGGGTAAAAATATAACCATCAAGTAATAAAAATCGCAAACAAAGCTGAGTTTACAAGAAGAACCATATGATTTCGAATTATACATCATGTGATACATGTAAAGATTACTCCGTTGACTTCCGCCTCCTTCACATCCGGCCGCGTCCCCCCCCCCCCCCCAACAATGTTATCTTTCTGTTTGGCATCGCGTTTTCGATTAATTTTACGAGATGCGAGACGCTAAACACACTCGCATGGGAATTAGTATTGTGAAGGCGAAGCTAGGTGGGAGGGAGGAGAGGGGGGGGGTAGGGGGAGGGGTGTTATGGTGCAAGAAAGGAATACTCACCATAACTAACAAAAGAAAGTTATAGTGCTAGATTATCGGAATCCGATTATTGGGAGTGTAATACGGCGGGTGTTACCAGTCCACGAATATTGCACAAGTTAACACTGTCAATGTGGCTGTCGTTCGTCACTGTAATAACTGATAGCGTCATTACTTTCATTCACCAATCTATTAAAAGAATCATGGCGTTTGTGTTCATCCATTAGAAATGCGATTAGTTTCACCCAAATGCCCATATTTTCACTCACACAAACATTGCCAAATAACACACTCATCCGCACACAAACACGATGATGATAAGCACTCTCGCCCATACAACCGTAAGC